>WIWV01000117.1:0-89872 GCA_014839625.1 Penicillium ucsense | reverse complement strand
AGACGTTGTTGTTGTTGTTGTTGTTGTTGTTGTTGTTGTTGTTGTTGTTGTTGTTGTTGTTGTTGTTGTTGTTGTTGTTGTTGTTGCTGGTATGGTCGTTGGATGGTAGTGGCATGGGCATGGTTGTCGTATTGGGATGAGGGGGGAGAGATGGGAAGGGCGGAATGGAGGAGTAATGGTGAGCGTGAGGATGGGGATGTGACTGCGAATGAGGGTGAGAATGAGGATGGGGGTGAAGGTGAGGAGGTGGAGGAGGAGGTGGAAGAGGAAGAGGAGTGGTTGTCGCAGGTCGGCGGCTAAGCGTTTGCTGGAACAGGTTGCGGCGGACGGAGGGTTGTGACATGGTTTGGTGTGTAGGTAATGATGATGACGATGGTGATTTGTATACTGCGACTGTTGTCGCAAGGATCGATGGCGAGTAATAGTGTATGACGGGCGCAATTTCGGAATAAGTGATTTGCTTATATTGGTTGAGATTGCGAGCGCGACTTTATTTTTCTTGGAGGTAATAGAGTGCGGTCTTGAGGGAGTTTGTCGTCGGAGCTGTTGGAGCTATGTAGATGCTTTGGTTGATGATTTTAGTTGCGCAGGTTTGCGAGACACCGCAGGGCCGGGTAGATTGGGTGTGGTCTTCGAGACAAGAAAGAGCGTTGCGTTCGAATGCCGGGCCCAACTTTTTTAAATGACTGACTGTAATAATTGCAAAGAGGCGCGTGGTTGTTAAAACGAAGACGTCAAAGATCTATCAGGACCGTTGTGTTTGTGTTTGATGAAAAGAATGATCGGCCCTTTGCAAGTGGAGTCTACATTTCACAGTAAGCTGCGAACGGACGATAAGCCTCGGCGATTAGGCATTGGATCTGGTATCTGGCATGAGGCTGCAGTTGAGATTTTTGAGGGAAGTAGTGTGTATGGTAAATCCATATAGCCTGTACTCCCTGTAGTATTCGGAATTTTTTTGAGTCTATAGCCTTTGGGTCTGGTTTGTTAGACGGATCATTCTGCCACGAACTAAGGTTTCTTTGGTGTATTGTTGGAAAGATCGCTTCATCATTGCCTGTCCAGCTGCACAATCATATTGTTGAGAGAGCGTTTAAAGGCGGAGATTCAATCACGACACAATTTAGAACTCGAACACTCAGAACACTCAGAACACTCTTCAGTATGTATCTCACTCTTACTCTGTAGAAGGGTAATAATATAGATGTTTGCTGGATCATCTTCCAAATCAACGCCGTCTATGCACTTACAAGTTACAACTATATGACTCCATCTCTACCGCAGCTCTGAAGCTGCCGCAGAGCCGCGGGTTATCAGCTTATCAGCTTATCCACCCATCAATTACCGGCTTATCGCGACAACGCGTCCATTTTCGCGTCTTCCTCCATCACCGCTTTCTTCCCCCCCCAACGATCTATACATATCCCCAATTCACGCGCAACATGGTGCAAGCCGAGTCCTCCAAAGCGGCTGAGCGTACAGGCCTGCGCTCTGTCACAGCAGGTGCTCCGGCAGATTATGAACTCCCATGGTAAGTGGACGAGTGTCGTCACTTTCTGCTGAGCTGGAAAGTAGTTGAAGGACCTCGATAGCTGACTCGTTTGCTTGTTCTGGCGAACAGGGTTGAAAAGTATCGTCCGATTTTCCTCGACGATGTTGTTGGAAATACAGAGACGGTGGAGCGGCTGAAGATTATCGCCAAGGATGGCAATATGCCCCATGTAATCATCTCTGGTATGCCGGGAATTGGAAAGACAACGTCGGTGTTGTGTTTGGCTCGGCAATTGCTGGGAGACGCGTATAAGGAGGCAGTTTTGGAACTCAATGCCAGTGATGAGCGAGGTATGTCTTGATGTGGATGGAGGATCCTGGTGGAGAGTGGACCTGTCAATTTCACTATAACCCCCGGGATCATGTATTGACGTCGGGTCTATTCTAGGTATCGATGTGGTTCGAAATCGAATCAAAGGTTTCGCTCAAAAGAAGGTCACATTGCCTCCTGGAAGGCACAAGCTGGTCATTCTCGACGAAGCTGATAGGTATGCCCCTCTCTTCCTCGTCCAACCCATGAGCTTCCAGTACGACGTCACTCACTCAAATTGCCAATGATGATTAGTATGACGCCCGGCGCACAGCAAGCCCTGCGACGAACCATGGAAATTTACTCTACCACCACTCGTTTCGCTTTTGCTTGCAACCAGTCCAACAAGATCATCGAGCCATTGCAATCCCGTTGTGCCATTCTGCGCTATTCCCGCTTAACTGATGCTCAGGTTGTGAAGCGAATCCTACAGATCTGCGAGGCCGAAAAGGTCCAGCACTCGGAGGATGGAATTGCCGCGCTCGTCTTCAGTGCCGAGGGCGACATGCGTCAGGCGATCAACAATCTGCAAAGTACGTGGTCGGGCTTTGGCTTTGTGAGCGGAGACAACGTCTTCCGAGTGGTGGATAGCCCGCACCCGGTCAAAGTGCAGGCGATGATTAAAGCCTGCTGGGAGGGCAAAGTGGATGCGGCGTTGGAGATCCTCAATGAGCTCTGGTGAGTTGTTCATAAGAAGTCTGTAATGGACGGGTTGAGTACGTTGGCTAATATGAATCCTAGGACACTGGGTTATTCGTCGCACGATATTATCAGTACCATGTTCCGAGTCACCAAGACGATTCCGACCCTCTCAGAGCACTCCAAGTTGGAATTCATTAAGGAGATTGGTTTCACGCATATGCGAATCTTGGACGGGGTGCAGTCGCTTCTACAGTTGAGTGGCTGCGTTGCCAAGCTGTGCAAGATCAATATGAAGCCGGAACTGTTCCAGCCTGTCTCTGCTTGAGCTTGAGCTTTATCCGAAGTGAAAAAAAAGGAACATGAACGAAGATGTTTTTATGTCACATAGCATATTCCCCAGGCGTTTGGGTTGAAACTACAAAAGACAATGATCAATGATAATAATTTGACATAACTCTAGATCATCTTAGGAATTCTCCAAACGCAGGCCAGACCCTGTAGACCACTTGTCAAGAAGCTAGATTCCATCGCTCAACCGATCACGTCTGCCCATAGACCAGCACGCAAAAAGCGATCAACATTAGTAGTACCATCCTCACGGAGTTCGTGGCAAGTGCCCTTCAAATCCTCCCATTCCTGGAAATGTTTGTCGATCACCTCACCCATGCCGGATGCGTTGAAGATCTCTGTAATCCGCCAATGGCAGTCCAAGTAATCTCTGTCTGGGAGTTTGAGATCTGTCGCATCATCCGCTTGCTTCAATTCAATGAAGCCACTTGCAGGGCTCCACATTCTCGTCAGAGCTGAACAGCCTCGATACGTCTTCACTTGGTATTTGTTGTTTTCGTTCTTGAGATCATATTAGCGGGTTGATTGGGCTGTCGAGGTCCTGATTCGAATGTCCTACTTCAACGGGTTTGAATGCCAATTTAAAATCTCCGAAATCAGCTTGACACTCAAGCTGCATTGTGAGTCCAATGGACTCGCAATCAATGGTCTCGGCGGACAGGCCTGCTCGGCGAACGCCAGGGAAGCAGCTATAGAGTACCCTCCAGGCACTTGCAGCCTCATGTCGTGATTCCTGCTCATCATTAATCCGAGGATATATTAGTCATTTGTGGTTCACCGGGCATGAAAAATAATTCAAAATCCATCATCCATTGCATGGCCGTGACCGTCGAAGTGACAACGTAATTAGCAACAATCTTACCGTTGTCCTCCACGAGGCGTATGAGAAGGGGATGATATGCGCGACTTCAACATGCGTGGCTTTGATATTATCTGGTTCATTAAGTTGAAGCCAATGCGCGATCTGCATAAAGCCACTGAAAATGCAGCGATAGCCATCGCGCCGAAGACATGAGACCTTGAACATGTCATCGCGGGTCTGCGACTCGTCAAGGTGCGAAGCAACGACGTCAACCTGTCTCACGCGCTTAGAAGGGGGCGATTCTATCATTGATGATGGTTCAGAGAGCGCTTTCACTGAATTAAGCGTTACTTCATCATGATTGTAACTCTGTAACAATCAGTCTTACCAAAGACTTACTTGGGA
This sequence comes from Penicillium ucsense, assembly GCA_014839625.1. Taxonomy (NCBI): domain Eukaryota; kingdom Fungi; phylum Ascomycota; class Eurotiomycetes; order Eurotiales; family Aspergillaceae; genus Penicillium; species Penicillium ucsense. The sequence continues at coordinate 85,814 of WIWV01000117.1, read as the reverse complement.
TTGCCAGTCGATTGTAGAGATTCATGAAGACCTTGTACAGGTCATCATCAGTCTTCGCATCCCTAATGTCTCTCGCCACAAATTACCGGCCTCCTCTTGGTAACCAGTTGATGAAGGCTTTTAAGGAATCTTGGAGGAGGTCTTCACGATAGCGGTCTTTGGGCTGGTACTGCGTTATTCTTGCCTCGGCAGCGGCAGCCAACTTTCTCCAATCCTCCGTCTCTGTGTCGGTGGATAAGGCCGACATTCTTCTCGCTGGCTGAGAGAGGGCTTGTGGTGTTCTTCGTATGCGTTTTGATCTTCTCGGGCTTGAAGCCGGGGAAGGCGTTTTGTAGCGCTTTGATCGAGCCATTTTGTGATGCGTAGTGGTACCGTTCATGTGTCATGGAAGACACACAAGTGGTCACTAGATTTGTAGAAATAAACAGATAGCATTGGCTCTGTGGCTCACCTGACCTTGTGGTCACCTGAAGTTGGCAGAGTACTATTACATGGGAGCCATCAGCACTCGGCCTGGTAACCCTCATGCCCGCTGCCGCAAAGGGTTCTACAGCGTGTATACATGATGTCAAGAAGAAACCGGGCTCAGAGTTGCGGGGACTGTCCGACATGTGGAGATTGTCCAATGTCCACTCCCCCCCCCCCAAAATTGAACGGCTCGAGAAATCCATTCGAGCGTCTCCACTCCTCTCAGCCACCGTTGACCACCGACGCAGCCGCAGCTTCCTCCATCAGTTCGTGCCTCCCAGAAAAGCGATCATCTTGCCCCCTGCTCCAATATCCATTTCGTCCCTGAACAATCCCGACAGGCTGCATCGCGAGCCACATTGTTCCAGACGGGGCTTTCCGCTCAAAGCTAGGGTTGTTCCCGACTCTCCCGAGCTGCCCCTCCCCTCCATCGCAGCCTTAATGGAGTGGAGGCGCCATGGATTCTACGAGCTCAGGGTCGCCGTCGGCCAGTTCGACCGGTCCTATTCGCACGCGCAATAAGACCTCGGGAACGATCGCGAAGCGGGCGTGCGATCAATGCAAGTTCCGCAAGATCAAGGTATGCCCGCGTACTGTCGGACGCAATCGAGAGACTTTGCGCCTGGCCGAGCGAAGATGCCGATAAGCCTCCCTTTTGGATCGCTGGGGCGAATATCTTTGAAAATTCGTCCCAGCGCGCGTTCAAAAGCCCGGCTTCGAAGCATTCGCGAGGCTGGGGGCCCAATGCGCAGGAAGAAGCAAAAAAGAGGTACACGTCTAACGGGTTTCCCTATAGTGTAGCTTGTCGCAACCCTGCAAAGCATGTCAGTCCATGGGCTTTGACTGTACATTCCTACAGCCGCAGAAGAAGCGCGGACCAACAGGACAGTAAGTGGAAAACCTTCCCTCACCTCTCGAGACCATGTTCAGGACCACACATATCCGGACACGCCCGCAAGATGGCTGCATACGAATCGACGCGCACTCGGTGAAGACGTACTATGCAAATGGACTAACGCTAAAGCGCCCGCGCCTTGCTGCGGTGCTGGAACAGTCGCGTATCGCAGATTCGTCAGCAACAGACCAACGTCCCGTCTCGAAGTTCGCAAGAGCCCTCCATACCCAAAGAAGAACCCTTTCGATATCATGGTCCATCCTCGGGTGTGGAATCGACCCAGTCCGGCCAGATTCCGGGTGCGCCCTGGTCCGCAACACAGCCTCAAGTGACAACAATAACGATGGACGGACCAGCCGGGCTGGTTGCGCCAAATCCACCCCCCAACATGGCAGAGGCGTGGGCGGGTGAAACTGCCTCTCTCGACTCATCCGGGGCCAGTGTGGGATGGAACGAACGTCCGGATGTCGAATATTGGCTGCCAGATAATCTGGGCGCGCAGGTCCCCGTCTTCGAATTTCCCGGCAGCAATATATACCTGAAACCGTCCCTTCCGTCCATCATTCAGCCCGCTCCCGACGTCTCTACGATGAACCTCTCTGCGGCGGACCCTCAGGGGATCCCCTTTTCACCCGTCGTAGGGTCGATACAATCCTCGGAGAGCCAGCAGCCGGAGGGATTCTGGCCGGACTCGATCAATGAAGCGAATATGATCCCTTGGTTAGATGTATACTTTGACCGACTTCATCCAACAGTCCCGGTATTAAGTCGTTCGTCATTGTACACCCGCATGATGCTCCAGGAGCATCGAAAGAACACACAGTTTGGCGCAATGTTATTATCATTATGCGCATTTTCCCTTACGCAACCTATCGAGATTAACGAGCGCGCAACCACATCGTCACGCGCAACGCAGGCTCGGTCAATGATGAATGAGGCGACAAAGATGCGCAGCTCTTCCGATTTTGGTGAAAACCCTACTATCGAGGCTGTTCTAACGAGCTTTTTCCTCTTCGGATGTCTGTTTGGCAGCAATCAACATAACGCAGCCTGGCTACGGCTGAGGGAAGCCCTCGATCTTGCATCTACGTTAGGACTGAATGATCCTGAGTCCTATCGAGACCTATCTGGTGATGAAAAAGGGCAACGGCTACGGACGTATCTTGTGCTCTCAATTACAGAAAGGTGCGTTATAAGACAAGGGAAGTGTGGGTTCTGGAAGTATCTAACATTCGTCTTGTACAGAGCATATGCTTTGCAACGACTTCACCCGGTGTCATTTTCCGGAAGGCCGGGGTTCAGCATGCGATCCGTCCATGATTTCCTACACAACGCTACCCACAGTCTCGTCTCGGGCATCATCGTACATAACGAAAAAGACGCCGAAGGGATGATGGGTCTCGCTCGACTGATGGAGATCTTTGACGTGATAGACGAAGATTTTGTATGGTGCTGGAGCCGGCGCTGCGACCTGAGCAATGGGTACTGTTCACGACTCACCGAAGTGAAAGCTCTGAGTATGTACGACAGCCTCGAACGTGTCAGTCAAGCGGAGCGATACAAAGGATACGACTGGTTCGAGCGAGCCAAAGGCGATTCGAACGACTCTAATGCACTGCTTCCGATCGGTCTGCGTGAGACGCAGGCGGCAGACGTCTTTGTCACACAGAAATGGGTGCAGAATCGCGTCTGGCTATCGTGTTTGCACCATGGACTACTGCGGACGCAGTCTGAGCGGCCGGAGTTGACATTTCGCTTTGCGGTTACCATTGCAGAGTCTACGATTCAGCTATGTCGGTCCTTGAGGTTGAGTTCGATGGAGGCTCACGGCATCGGATTTGTGAGTCAACCTCAACTTTGAACTCATTTTCTTACCCCCTTGTGGTCCGGGACCAATCTGCTAATCATGCTTCTACAAAGACCGAAAAATTATACGACATAGCTGTCGGCGCCATGGATATTCTCTGCAATATCAACCCGCCGTTTGGCACAGGAATCACCTCCCTCGGCAATTTCTCCGACTCAATACCCCAGACCTCTACACCACAGACCATGGCCGAGGATTTCCTCTTGTTGTTGACTAGTTTTCGCGGTGGAAACCATCCGTTCGTGGAAAAGTTCAAGGCACATTTGCGGGCTCTGCAGATCCCGGGCAATTGGAATTCGGGACAAGGTTCTGGAACTGGGTGAGGAGAACTGGGTAGGTCCGATAAAGAATAAGGGCCATTTTGATATTGCAATGGAGCATTGACTGCTTTGTGAAGAGTCCCTTAATTCTCCCCCTATGATCCAGTCCCCGTTTGCTACTAAGCGGTTGGGAGATCACGCTAGAGGGTAGTGCGTTTTTGCTAACGCATTTGAAAGAATCCTGAATAAACTCTTATCACCACCCAACCACCCATCTATCTATCCATCTATCTGCATGGACATAGCCATCTCCATCTGTCTGACTATTCCTTGATACCCGGTCGCGCGCTGTGTGCTTTTGATGGAAGCGGAACTGAGGCGTGTAGGCGAAGAATATATACTCACTGTAACGGTCTATTTGACAGAGGTGTAAATTTGTCTTAGGTGAGTAGGAGGAGTGCGCGCTCTTGATCTTTCACAAAGAAGTTTTCAAACACGATCCATCTATCTAGCAATGAAGTGTAGTTCATTTGCTGATGACAAAACGATGTGCCCTTTCTGCGGGCCCAACTTCCGCAATAGGTATTTCTATTAATATAGCAAGGTTGTCATTCTATGTCTAAGTTCATCATTCATGAAAACAGGCAGAGGTTACCCGGCACCTCCCCAGTCTACATGGCGGTTGGTTCAGTCTTCGGGACGTCTTTCAATCATGTCGTGTCAAGTCATTCAGGCGCTCGTCTGATCTCATCCCGTCTCATCGTGTTGAATCGTTTCATGTACATGACTTCTATCCCATAGCATTCAGATCAAAAACCGTATCGTCTCATCAAGTCCATCCCAGACATCTGCCTTAAGCAGCACCGCGGGCGGACATTCGTCTTCTACCGTGGACTCAGCGAAGAACCTCAACCCATGACATTGCTCCGATGAGAAGGCCTGGGAACCAGTTTGTGATTGAGGCTGAGGCTGAGGCTCGGATTGAGACAGAGACGGGTGCGAGTGATGCGTATAGATTCTCGTAGAAATCACCGTGCGATCGTTGACAAAGACTTCGAGCACGGAGGAATCGTAAAATGCGTGGATTTGAAGTGTCTCCTCGACTTCGGCCGTGTCTTCGTCTTTGGCTTGGCTTTCGGTGCAGATATCTGTTTTTGAATCTTGTGTGTTGTGTTTGGATCGATCGTCTATTTCGTTGCGATTGCGGTTGCGGTTGTGGCTGTTGTTTTTGAAAGAGAATAGAGTGTGTGGAGCGGATTCGTGGCCATGGTTGATGGTCTGGTCTTTGAGGGTTGGTCGGTGGATTGTGAATGTTTCGGATGAGGGGGCCCAACAGAGTGTTGTTTTGAGAATGTGATCTGCTGGAAAATAGTTAGAGATTGACTGTCGCGTTGACGGAGTGAAGACACAGATGTAAAGTATAGTGTGTAATATGAAAGGGGATGTCTCGAGAGTGATGAAGTGATGAACAGAAGGAATGAGAGAAAATCACGCGATAGCCGGAGCGTCAAGTGAACTTTCGTACGTACCTGATTGATGAGCAATCTCAATTCCGACCCTATCACAGGATGCATTCACTTTGAATTCGGCTTTGATTTCCCACCGCGAGCTTTTTAAGGCAAGCGACTCGCTAGATGAGTTCCTCAGAGCAGTCGGTAATCGATGAACGAGCGTATCGGACACCTTGGCGGCTGGCTTCCGAATTAACGTCATTCTTGGATCTGGTTTGATTCCCAATGTGTGTATGGTGTATGTTCTTGGACCAGCCGAAGATCTCTCGTCGGGGACAAGCTCAACAGACGAAATGGAGCTCAACTCTGAGCTGCGCGCCTTCACCACGCCACGAATCGTTCTCAACTCTACTACGCGAGGAATTGAAATGACTCCACTCCAGCCCTGACGATGCCGAGCTTCATCCGGGAGGTCTTCCTCGGTGATCCATCCATACACCACCCGTCGAGAAGTGACAGGGTCCCAGAAAGAATTGGCGGCGTATAAACAGCCATGGTCGAAGTGGCCTCCAAATTGATAATTCGCCAACAACTCGTCGTGTCCAATCTCTGCCCGCCGATTAATACACATCCATAATTGGGACCGAGGTTGTCGTTTGTGTTGCGCTGTACCAGGCGTGGTCCAGAGAGTTTTGTTGGCGCGCAAGCATCCTTCAGCGCCCATAATCGCAAACTCCCGATAGTCGCCGGCGTCGTTTGTCAGGGTGACTAAATTGCTCACTTCCCAATTGACCCCAAAGTCTCCGGACCAGCGCGACGGGTGAAAGTTTAAACCAATGTCGACCAGCAAGCCTGTGTATGTCCACTGTTGTAGATCTTTCGGGTTCACCTGGTATACAAAGATTGCGGGCGTTCGACCGACGACGCCTCCGGCAACGATTCCATTGACAGGTTTCTTGTCTTGGTCTTGGCCCTGGCCCACTGGGTTGGTCTGCTGGGCTGCTGGCCATGTCGTTAGATGAGGATCCCTCCAGCCGGTCACAGAGAGATGCTCTGGAGGGCCATCGAGAACCGGGTTGCAGTCTGGGCGTTCCCATGTCCGTCCACCGTTCTTCGAGACGGCCAGGCTGAGAGACTCGCAGCCGAGAGTATACGGTAGAGTGTAGTGCAGTGGCAGATGTCTAACCGATGTATATATGGCGGTCAAAGCACCCGGGTTTCCCAAAGGATCCGTTGCTTGCAGACACCCCGTGAACACTCCGCAACGATCGTATTCTGTAGACGGCGTCAATGCCGGCGTAGAGGAGACTCTCCATGATACCAAGTCTGTGGATGTGGCGTGTCCCCAGGAAATGTTGCCCCAGTCATTGTCGGAAGGATTCCATTGGAAGAACATGTGGTATAGTCCTGTTAAAGGATCATAACCCAGACCACACGGGTCATTCATCCATCCATTAGAGGCCGATAGGTGAAAGGATGGTTTTGAAGCAGCCATCCTTGTGCCTCGATCATTCATAGAATATGTTGATGCCTTTGGAGAACATTCATCTCTGATCTCTGAGCTGAGCGAGATCTGGGTACTCAACAAGACCGACATCTTCTGGTATCAGTTTTATAACGTTTTGAGAAGTGCTCGGGTTTCTTCCCACTGGCTCTATCTCTTGACGGCTGAGCAGTGCAAGTCGAAGTTGTTGTCAAGACAAGCGCAGGGTCAAGGCGAAGGTTCGAAGAAACATGCCTCGGCTCAGCGAACAATTTCGGAAAAAGGAAAAGGTCGGGTAAATATAGATTGGACACGTTGGAGTACTAATTCCAACTCCGCTGGGGTTCGTTACCAAAGCTTCGACTAGCGCCATGAATTATGCAAGTGAGCCTCGAAATAGAAGTGCCAATACATCTCGGCTTGCATTATCCGGGCTTGTCTGAGCTGATGGACTTGTTCAAACGCACTCTCACACACGCTTCCGTTGCATACGCAGAAACTAACGGAGAAATGTCCGGTCCCGAGCGGGATAGCGGTGCGGTCCAAGTAGCCGTTTGTCATTTGGCGATCTTGGCGGTGGATTATCGGAAGAATCTCGGCACTGGATGGAGTTGGAGGCATGCATGAGACAAGTGACAAGGTCGTCAAATTTAACATTCGACGAAGCTTTACTAGAAAGAAAGCAAAGATGAGATAAGGTTTCACTGCCAGTCGGAGCATGTGACTGCTGAGCATCAATCAACGCAACTTCACTCCGATCAGGTTCCCATCAGCCTCAATGCGACGACCACCGAATCCTCTTCTCTGACTTTGAAACCTTATTCAGCTGGCCTGCAAAACCTCGGCGAAACCCCGACGTCTCCAAAATCGGACATTGGGAGAGAAAAAAAAAGACCGCTCGAAAATCATCCACCAGGCACGACCTTTCAGTCTAGAGGAGAGGATCCATAGACCCATTTATCGGAATCCTGCCTTCTCCATGGGGTAAACCCACCTGCGCTTGCCTGTGAAACGAACAGTGGGGCATTTGATGAGGCTGTAGGGCCAAGGGTCTGTGAAGTCGTCTCAATCGCCTAGATAAGGCTGAATGACCGTGCAAGATCTTCCTTCGAGGGGAGAGGATGAGCTGGAATTTGCCGTAAAGGCAAATGGCTCGTCTGGTCCATCCAGTCTTCCTGCATCCAAGCTCTCGTGCTGGACGAATTCACATCGGTCCATCATGACAATCTCTTGCGAGGAAGTTGTCAGGACAGCTCAGGTCAAGGACATTGGCGATTTGGCTCGTGGCAAAGGCGCCGTGAACGGGCGCTTGGTCTTTGCCTGTGCTGTCTTTTGTGCGGCTTCATTTGTTTTTGGATACGATGACAAGTTGATCTCGCCGGTGGCAGCGCTGCCTGCTTTTGTGAGTTGGTCCCCATATTCGAGATCCTATTGTCTCCCTATGCCAATGCTGCGCGCGTCAGACTTCAAGGTCTCGTTCAGGACAGTTCTAAACAACTAACGCTGATACTGTATCAGGTCGACAAATATCAAGGTCCTAACCCAGTCACGGGTCGGTTGGTCCTCACGGCGCGTAACCAAGACCTCGTCTTTTCGCTTCCGTTGGTTGGGTCTATCCTCGGAGGATTGCTCAGCTCGCCACTGAACTACTATCTAGGCCGCAAATGGCCTGTAATTTTGGCATATGTCGTTTCTGTTGGCGGAGGACTACTGCAGGTCTTTGCGCCAAATTTAGGAGCCTTTGTTGGTGGCCGGTCCATCAATGGAGTCGCCATGGGTATTGCGATGGCCACTGCTCCACTGTACCTATCAGAGGTATGTCAATCGCAACTCGGAAGCTTCACACCCCAGACCACGACAAAATGTGCACTGTACTGACTCGGGTCATCCGCTACAGGTGGTTCCCGCTTCTATGCGTGGGCGAAGCGTCACCTCAATCAACATTCTCAACCTCACATCCGGAGTTGTCGGCACGGTTATCGTATGGGGAACGCAGAAACTTGGCGGACACTTATCCTTTCAAATCCCGCTTGCCATTCAATCAGCGATCCCGGTGATTCTTCTCCTCCTCACCATCTTAGTCCCGGAGAGTCCCATGTGGCTCGTGGCCAAGAATAGGCTAGACGAAGCGCGTGCCAATCTCCGCAACTTGCGCGGATTCACGGACGAGCAAGTCGACGACGAACTGCGTCTGATGCAGCTCGGGAAAAAGGAAACTCGGCAGATGCGAGCACAGGTCAAATTCTGGCATATTTTCAAACGAGAGCACCTTCGACGCACTCTTGTCGCAGGCTCTTTCTACTCGTTGAATCAGGTCTCCGGTATTATCTTGTCAACGACATACGCCACGGTTTTTCTCACACAGTTGGGTGTCGTCGATGCCTTCTCCCTCACCGTTATTGCCTCGTGCTGTACCCTAGCAGGTACAATCGTCGCACCTCTAATCATTGATCGAGCCGGTCGTCGACCCACCGCATTCTTTGGCATGTCCATCCTCTTCGTCATCGACCTGATCGCTGGTGTTCTCGCTTTCTACCCCAATAACCAGCACGCCACCCTCGCCGTCGCCGCGTTGTCCTTTATCTTCAATTTCTTCTGGGCATCCTCCTTCTGCTCCCTTGCCGCCCTGATGCCATCAGAGATGGCCACCCCTAAACTCCGTCATCACACCATGTCCTACACAATCGCCTGCCAGGCCCTCACTGCTGTCATCACCACGCTCGTCGTCCCACAGCTAACATCTGCGGATGCGGCAGGACTGGGGGCGAAGACGTACCTTGTCTTTGCGGGGTGTATGGCTGCGATTCTCGTCTTCTATTTTTTCTATATGCCGGAAACAAGAGGCCGGACCTTTGTTGAGATTGATGATATGTATGCTGCAAAAATACCAGCTTGGAAATGGAGGTCTTATAGACCGTTGGCTGATATGAAGGTTTCCCAAGAAGTGGTCACGTCGGGAAAGACCTGACACGCGAGGATTTGCATCTGCTCTAGACTGTCCCATATGATTTCAAATGTACTATATACGAGATTCAATCCATGATGCTCTAGTATCTCGATAAAACTACCCAAATCGTCGTCGGGATTTGAAATTCTGGCAAACGCTCGCTATCACTGGAGATGGTCTTTGAGAGAATAGGTGCAGACCAAGACCCGTACTTATTTCAAGTTGAGGGTCTGCGTGTTGACACTGTTTCATTCCTATCGAGAGCACAGACATCGGTTCATCCCCAAGCGAACTGGGACAACTGCGCCAGCTGCCAAGATCAAGCCGACAGGCGTCGAGTAATGCCATTGCTCTGTTTTCTTTATTCCATTTTTGCAGTGCGCGTCTTTTTTACGAATGTGGATTGTATTGGGAATTTTGTTGGTCTCTTCAATTATGTTCATGACAGATAGTAAACCTCTCATGGTTGAGAAACGCTAATGCAAATGGCTAATGTGAAGTGCTAATGTGAAGGGCTAATGTGAAGTGAACGAAGAAGACATATTGTCTATTTCTGTGTTATGAAGCGAATCATTAGTACTTAGTGGCATTGCATGAATTCGAGTGACATCTCACTCTAGCACAGAAGTCGTGGTCTGCTTCATTCTGGATTGCCAGTCAGCCATGATGTCATGTCACGGCTTTGAATTTTATAGATATGTTCGGTCGATACTCCGTCAAATGGTCATCGCGAACGTTTTCCCCAGAATTTCCATCCTGCAAGGCCGGTCGAACCATCGCGCTGGTAAATGCGCCAGTAGTACACAGGAATACCAGTGAGAATGAACGCGACGACGATGAGCGTCTGGAGCGGCTCGGCGATGACGGCACGGCTAAGGAGAAACAAGCTGACGCAGCAGAAAATAATTGGTGTCGTGATCCATGTGCGGTATGGTCTTTCGAGACGAGGTTCACGAATGCGCAGCACAATTAGACCCAGGACGGTCACAAAGTAAAATGTGTAACCCGCAACGCCGTAGAATGTGACGAGTGTACTGAACTCGCCGACGCAGATGTAGACCACGACGAAAGCAGCATTTAAAGCCATGGCATTGATCGGAGTGAATCCCAGGCCAGTCTCGTCACCAAATACGCGTGACAAGGATCTTCTTGCCCACGAGCGTCGACGAAGACGACCACCAGCGGGAGGTGCTGGGGCCGCAGAGCTGCCCAGACCGATGCGAGAGAAGACGGCGGGCAAGTAGCCTTCTTTGGCAGCGGCGTAGACCAGTCGACCGCTGGTGAAGGTGGTTGCATTCAAAGCGCCGAAACAGCTAGCACCAACGACGAGTGCGAGGACAAGAGCGCCGACAGGGCCGAAGACTTTGCGACCAAACTGCACGGCGATGGTGTTACTGGCTTCGATGGTATCATGCGGAAGAACGAGGAAGTAAGACACATTGGCCATCAAATAGCTCAGGATAACCAACGGCATGGCCGTGTGAATCACACGGGGAAGATCCCGGTTGGGATTCTTGAACTCGCCCGTGACATAGTTTGTCTGGTAGAAGAAGGTGTATCAGCATCGGGACTCAGACCAAGCCGTAGCAAGCTTGCGGTTCATATTCCAGATATTACTTACGTTGTCCCATCCATCAAAAGCCCATAGTCCAGCGTACAGCGCCACTGCAAAGTCCGAAATCTCGGTATTCGTCCCTTCGAACCAGCCATGGGTCTTCCATTCCTGATTGGCACCTCCCTTGGCCGAGAATCCGGTGATGGCGACCACGATTCCAGTGATCGTGACCCCCAGCAACGCCACAAATTTGAAAAACATGAAGAGATCACCAATGCGAGTAGCAATCTTCGTGGAGATGCAGTTGAACAACGTGACCGCGACCAGGCCTCCCAGCGCAACACCCTTATTGATCCATGGGTTGACATGTTCCACATCAGCTCCCACGAATGCGCGCACAACATACTCGCCAAAGATGATCGAAATGATTGCCGCTGATCCTGGTTTCAATACTAGGACTGCACACCAAGTGAACAGGAACCCTGGTAGCTCGCCGAAGATCTTGGAAAGGTAGACCTGAGAGCCGCCATTCAGAGGGATCGCGCCTCCTAGCTCCGCATAGCTAGCCGCACCCGTCCACGCCAATAACCCTGCTATGGCCCATACGATGAGCGCCGCACCTGGTGACCCAGCGTTGGCGTTGACCTGGGAAGGCGAAGAGAAGATGCCCGATCCGATGATCAACCCCACAATCAAAGACAGACCATTCAAGTATGTCAATGTCTTGTTCCGTTCCAACGATCCATTTGTTCCTGAGCGGTCCAGCGCCGACGGCGTTCCCAGCGGCGCATATCCACTCTGGGTTTGCGACAAGGGAAACAAGTTGCGGCCAAAGTCGAAAGCAGACGAGACCGAGTAGGATCGTGGGTGCCGCGGACGACCAGTCTCTAAGAAGACATCCCCTTGTTCGCCAGCGAGGGGGTCTTCATCTTCCAAGGAAAGCTTGCGCGACGAAGAAATTCCGTCGGGGGACGAGGAACGAGAGGAGCCACCTACGGAGGCGGGCGAGGAGGACGCGAGCGAGGCGAGCTCTAATGAGTCTCGAGGTGCAGTTAGATTACCATTTCGAGGATCGGAAGCGAATGTGCGGCTCGACATGTCTTGTGTGTTCTCTTTTGCAGAGAACGTGAGGGAGCGGTCGTCGTAAGCTTATACAAAGAAAGAGTCGAGAACAGATGCGACAGAGGAACGGTCGATTCGAGGGATCTCAAGATAAGCTGCCAAGTCTCTCCATCGTCGAATCTGAACAACAGACAATATTGGGTTTGGAGTCTCAGATGATTCTCTCCTGAACCTCGAGAGAAGTAACTGTCTCGAGTGGAAGTGAGTATCCACGAGACCAAGTTGATTGATGCAAAAGTTTCGCCAAAGGGGGGCTGTGGATGAAAGAAGGAGTGACGATCATCCAATCGGCAGTCCGACGGTGGTCCAACTCAATTTCCACGCTTTCCCCGCGGTCTTTCGGCTTTCTGGAAGGAAGTTCTGGCTAAAGCGTTCTTTCACCATTCACCAACTCTTCCCTCCGCGCATATTCTATCCATGAAATTGTCAATACCCGCTTCCTTCCGCTGTAGCTGCAGCAGGTCGACTCTGCAGTCGGTCGGTGGCCGATCGCGCCGTCATGCATCTACCAGCTCCTCCGCATCCTCCACCGCAAATGCGCCCACTCCGTCTCGCAAGGCCCGCTGGCTAGCAATCGCCTTTGTGAGCGTCGCTGCCGCCAGTGGAGGCGCCTACGTTCGATCCCAATCTCCCAAGTCCTCAGATCTCAACCCAGAAACATTCACCAAATACTGCCTGGTCTCTAGGGAGCCCGTGTCCCCCTCGAGCAGTCTATTCACTCTACGTCCCAAGTACCCCAGCGACAGCAACTACGATATCTACGAAGAAGCTTGGCGGGCGGGCGTATGGAGTGTCATGTTCAAGCAGCCTCAGCTCCAGATCGGCCGAGAATACACACCATTGCCTACAACAGCAGCGACCGGGCTGTCTGTCGACGAAGAAAACGAAGGGTATCTGCGTTTCTTCATTCGCAAGGATCCCTTTGGAGAGGTGTCGCGGTATCTACATACTTCGAACACAGGGGCCGATATTGAATTGCGCGGGCCTAAGATCGAGTGCGCGATTCCAGAAGAAACTCGGAAGATTCTCTTCATCGCGGGTGGGACAGGAATTGCGCCTGCGTTGCAGGCGGGTTATTCATTGCTGAATCGGACTACGAGGACGAATCGACCTCAGATCCATATCGTTTGGGCCAGTCGATTGAGGGCAGATTGCTTGGGAGGTGTCAGTGATACGCTCAATGCCGCGACACAGATCTCGGCAAGCGGATCGTGGTTCTCAGGCTGGTTCGGCTCATCATCAAATGCAGTCCACGACGGCGTGGACACGAGAGTATCTTCCCCACAGGAGCCGTCGCTGATTGTGCGGGAACTCGAAGCGCTCAAGTCACAGTACCCTGGACAAGTGACGGTGGATTACTATCTAGATGAGGAGAATCGATTCATCGGGAAACAGGACCTGGCCCAATTTATCAAGCCCGTGGGTGGAGGCGAAGACCAAGAAATTCGCAACTTGATCTTGGTCTCGGGTCCAGAGGGCTTCATTAGTTATATGGCCGGTCCTAAGGTATGGGCCCAAGGCACAGAGCTTCAAGGTCCCCTACGTGGACTTATCAAAGAATTGGATCCTAAGGGCTGGGCTGTCTGGAAGCTGTAAGTATATATTTGCGGCAGAAAAGGCCTTTCTTCTGGGAATCATGTGTATCATATTATACGTTGCGCTAGTGAGCACCGCCTCTAAACAATGACGGGAAGTTGTGTCGGTCATGGTAATTTTTTTGCGTATGGATAAGTTTTTTTTTGCGATCCCTCTGCTCGCATAGGACCCTCAATGAGAGAAGCTGACCCGTCAACTGGAGCAAAGTAGAGTACCAATCCAGATGATCTCACTTTTTGAGGTGCCTGAAGTCGGAGGGTCGTTGGTTATCAGTTTGAGCACTCGGATCTGATAAAACATTTTAATGCCCTGAGGCAAAGTCCTCCAGATACTTGACCAGCTTCTGGACATTTTCCAAAGGCACGGCATTGTAGTTGCTTGCACGCATACCACCAACGCTGCGGTGACCCTTAAGACCCTGCAACGAACGCTTCTCGGCACCGGCGATGAACTCCTTCTCCTTGGCATCATCACCGCCACAGACGCGGAAACAGATGTTCATTCTGCTGCGGACGGTCTTGTCCGGGACCACCTGGTACACTTGGGGGTATTTGTCCAAGACACCGTAAATGAGCTCGGCCTTTTGATCGGCAATCTTCTCCTGGCCGCCGACCTTCTGGGCGCCGAAGATGTCCATGAGATCACCCATCACTTTCCCGGCAACCCAGAGGTTGAAGATGGGGAGTGTGTTATAGAGAGAGTTGTTCTTGGCAATGGTGGCGTAATCGAGCACAACCGGACCGGGAAGTCCTCCGATATTCAAACGGTGCAACAAAGCTGGAGGGGGTGTGGCAGTCTGAGGGGGCAGAAGATCCTTACGAACAATCACGATCGTGATACCAGTGACACCGATATTCTTCTGGGCACCACCCTACAGTCACACGCATTAGTTTCACACACATGGCATAATTCCACTTCGGCTTCGGAGTGATCACTCACAAAGATCACAGCATACTTGCTAACGTCAACTTTCCGGCTAATGAAGTTGGAGCTCATATCCGAAACAACCAGGCGTTCGTCCTCGGCATCCTGGCCTTGAGGCTCCAGCGCCTTGGGGAATGCCGGGAACTCCACGCCGTCCACAGTCTCGTTGTCACACATGTAGACGAACGCAGAGCCCTTGCCACCCTCCCCCTTGGTCGGGGTCAAAGACCAGGTATCTTCAGCGGGGATCTTGCCAAACTTGCCGCCATTGGCTTTGCGAGCATCCACCGCCACATTGACGTACTTGGAACCGAGCAATCGAGCAGCTTCCTGGGAGGCCTTGAGGGACCATGAGCCCGTGACGAGGTAGTCGAGCTTCAGCTCCCCGTCGACTTCCTTCTGTAGCCTTTGGAAGACCAATTCATCGATCTGAGACTTGTCGGCATCTGGGTTGGCTCTGGTCAAGTCGGCTTCGGCACGGCGGCGGCGGCGCTCGATCCAGACCGGAACAAGGTTCTGAACTACGGCGCTGAATTCACCACTGCCACCACCTTGCATGAAGAGGATCTCGTAGTTATCAGGGATATCGAGCAGGGCAGTGAGGTGGGCTTTGGTGTCGTCGAGAATCTTGTTCGCGGTGGGGGAGCGATGGGAGATTTCTCCCAGGCCGAGACCGGAGTCGTTGAAGTTGACGAAGGCCTGGCCGGCGGCCTCGACCACGGGAGTGGGCAGAGGAGCTGGGCCAGCGCCAAAGTAGGAGATTTCGTGCCTGGAGGGCATTGTGAATAGATATCGTGGGGTGGTGAGGAGGGGTATACAAGGGAATATGGAGAGGAGGGACTGCCGCGGGGACAGAAATAAAATGTGTAGCAGGTACACGCATGTCGAGTCATCGGTGGACCCTGCGGGATTGCGCCGCTGGAGTGGATCAGCCTTAGGAGTCATCACGCCATGTCCGGAAATGAACGCATTTGTCTCGTTTGCGAGGATCAGAACGTCCGTCACTGTTCTGCTCTTGTGCCCGCCACGGAAGTAATTCAATTCAGTAGTCTCGGCAATTTTGGATCGTTAAAATTTGGCAAATGGTGAGCATTTTCGGTCGACGAGAGGCACCCAGTCTGTCTGTGCTGCGTAGGAGACATCCACTGTTCATGTCAAAGTATGAAAACTGCTAATGACGCGAATTCCAGCACAATCGTCTCATTTTCTCGGGCGTTGGAAAAGAGATCCTCCCGGTAGCGCGCATGATTCGGCTATCTTTTTACAAGATGAATGGAATTCACCGTATACTCGGTCTATATCCCAATGCACAAAGTAGGACGCGACTATCCACTTCATTGTACAAGCATGATTGATCATCGTAGCGGGTTGCACTAGTCCGAGTTCGGTCATTCAGGCTTAAAACACCTTGAAGTCTTAGTTTCAGCACAGATCCATCTCTTGTAGAAGGCATTCGACGTGGAACACAATCACCAGCGCTGATCTCTCATAAAAATAGGGTGACTGACAATTGGCGCTTCGTGCGTTGAGTCCCGACATGAAGAATGTGAGAAAGGACCAACAAGCCCAGTGTATTCACCAATAGATTCATTAACGTAGTATCAAGCAAATAGCGTCCCTCGAGAACTTCGACGAGGTGCACATCAAATGTTATCTAGACATACCTCAGTGTCGCCCTATCCAACACAATCGTTCAAGTAGCAAAGCAGAAGCTTCGCGAACGAAGTCACCGTTGCTGCTGCGTAGATCTGAA
Source organism: Penicillium ucsense (assembly GCA_014839625.1). Classification (NCBI taxonomy): domain Eukaryota; kingdom Fungi; phylum Ascomycota; class Eurotiomycetes; order Eurotiales; family Aspergillaceae; genus Penicillium; species Penicillium ucsense. The sequence continues at coordinate 69,493 of WIWV01000117.1, read as the reverse complement.
AATCCTTCCTTGTATGACTGTCCGAGTAGTCACAGATTCCTCTGATGACCAGACAGGAGAGGGTGTTAATGATCCCAGCCGCCTCCATCTCAGAGCGAAGAATCTCGCGCTCACGGCCCCACTTATCACGCAGACTTGCTGCTTTCATGACTTGGTTTCCTGAAGCAATGAGCCCATAATGTATGCGCGGGTGTTGGCTCGAGCGAACTGGCCGCAGTACAACATGAGCAAGACTGCAGGAATCGCAAGTGGCATGCGTGGCATCGTGGACGTAAGAGCTGAGAAATAGTCGATCATGTTCCAGGCCGGGGTGACCGGATTCCCTCCTGCAGGCTGCGATAGCTTCAATGTACTCCTGCAGCGGCTCTGACGGTAGACGAGGGTCACACTCCAAAAAGCAGAGTGCGGTCATGAGCATTCGCACTGGAGCTTGGAGGAACCCATCGTGCTCTAGAATGCCATTCTTGGGAACTTTGACCATGTCGTGTTGGATGACGGGACCGAGCTTTCTCCGAGTAGCTTGCTCACGGCAACATCTCCGAGACGAATATCATGTTCAGCAGATGGGACGCCACCGCCAATATCCACCAAAAAGCAGAACCTCCAGACGGACGTGAAAGTTCCTCTCAGACTGGACGCGTTATCGGCTGCTGATTTGGCACATATTCACCGTCCGGCAAGCATGCCGAGACAACATTGTGCCGACCGATAACTAGTACCTAAAGCATCGTGATTGATATTCCCAAAGGATTGAGAGATACCCGGATGTGTTTGATCGAACAGGGCGCGAACGGCGAAAAAATCTAGCTGCAAGGCACAGATAATAGCAACAGTATAGTCGTCAAGCCCGAGAGACCCGACTTTCCACTGTATCCGGATATATGGCCTCGTCAGACTAGTCGGTCGTGTCGTGCCTTGATTAACAGACGGAACTCCCGTCTGAGGCTGTGATTAACCACAGTAGTCTGCAAGTTGGGCTTTTGAGTCTCTCGAGTCTGATAAATGTGGCTTTGATAAGTTTCTTGATTTTGTTGCTCTACTAGGGAAGATGAGACAAGACAAGGTTCATGTACAGTCTCAATCTCATCCTTTTTGGGGTCGCCAGAACCCCCCACCCCCCACATTCAACGAAACCTTCTGTTGTGACCAAAAATCACAACTCCAGTCTGAGCCATTCCATTCGCGTTAGATATCTGGTTCGGTCACCACAGCCGAGTCTATCGGTGTTTCTGCAACAAGATTGAAGTACCTGATCCGGACCCACATCGTTAATGAGAAGACTTTGAACATCATGAAGATTGTATGTGGCGGGCCTTGCCCTGCATGACCGGGAAAGGCCTTTGATATCATGCTGAAGACCAAGAGAGACACGAGCCAGCGGCCACCCACAAGGGAGCTGGTCAATAAAACCGGCTTGGCTGCTGATCAACCATAAGAAAAAACTCGAAATCAAAACCCCTGTCTCAGTGACCGTGTGGACAACCCAAGGATCGAATTAAAAGGAGACGCCGAACTATGGTATCATATGATATTTGAGTTCAGTTCCTGACTTGTCGAAAGAAGCTTGTTCGGTGGACACTCTGGGGTACCTAGAAACGGTACGAGAAAGAAACCCATGAGTACGCGACTGTAGACCGAGAACACTCGACACTTGTACACTTCAAAGAATCCATTCAATGCTTCTTCATTTTGACTCACTTACACCCATGGATGTCTATGTATACCCGCTTCTGTAAGTCCGTAGACACATTAGTATGATAGGTCAGCCTGGGGCCTAGACTAATTGAAGGAACTACGTCCCTTTCAAACGTGAATCCATCAAGCGTGGAAATAAGTTCGGGGTTTGGAAATAGCCGTAGAGAAAGAAATGATGCCTTCGAATTCGAGATAGAAAGAGCCCGTCGAGATACCAAACTGACACATTGACCTAGTGCTCATCACTGCAGGGAAATCGGAATGCGGTATACCAGCCACCGGAACGGCGGGATAGGCTATGCTTTACTTTGCTCAACAAGACTGTAGCCACCTGAGGAAAAGAAGAATAGAAGCTTAGTCTACGCATTGCGCTCAAATATTGAATGAGGCGCTGATCACAAATACCGAAAGAGATGATGTCCGCGTGGTCAGGAAGCTCAGGTTGATCTGGAAGGTGTCGATAATTCCAATTCGGTCCTAGTCATGATATATTCGCTTTTCATACTAACGTAGGTATTCATATGTTGAACTCCGTAGAACAAAACGCAAATGAATCTCAGATGCCGTTTCGTTTCAAATGTTCACTTTTTGTTTATGGACCTTGGCCTCTAGTTTCACACGCTCATGCAAAAAAGTAGAGATTCGATAATCCAGCTCAAAGATAGAGCCTGTGATGTGGCGACATCCCATCAAAACCGTAGAGCCATCAGAACTGGGGGGTGGCTTGACAATTCCTGATCCATCCGGACATAAAATAGGTCCGGAATAGCGTCGTAAGGAATAGTTGACCGGCCAGATTCCTAGGTTGTACAGCCGCCAGAGACCCCAGATTGGCATGCCCAATGCTCGCCACGGACTAGCATTTTGGAGAGTCATGTGTGCATCCCATCAGCCCATAGATACGAAATAGTCTCGCTGATGAAAGAGAGTTGCTGACGGGAGAGAGCTTGTAGTGGGAGAAGCGTGTGCCTCAACATCTGAAATAGGAATGATGATATATGCCAATTTTGGTTAGTGGAATTTCCGACAAGGCTCTTTGTATTTTGCAGCGCAAATCAGTACGAATGCAAGCATTCGAGTTTGTCAGTGCCAAGCCTTCTGATCGTGAATATGGATCCTATTGTATGATCAGACAAAGTAATAACGTGACAATGACTTGAAGGGGAACCTCGAACTCATGGCGAAGGTGCGCATTTTCCACGAGGTTGTACTGATAAGTACAGTTAACGTGGCCAGTCTTTCTTGCTAATGCTTTGACGGTAATTCCAGATCCGGTCTTTCATGTCAACCAGACGGAATTATCATGTTCACTTCCAAATGTGTTCTACCAGCCGCCGGAGTTTCTCTCGATACCCTGAGTCTCTTTCTTCAATTCTGCTGATGGCCTCAGTTATTTCGGATGCAATAAGGAGTAGTTTCAAGGCTGTATCCTCGGTAGTACATGTAGACAGTATGTTTTTTTTAAAAAATTTTAGCCACGAGAGCTGAAAGCCATGGATCACCCTGAATCTGTTGACATCGAGGGTAACTACAGCCGATTAGACCTTCTGCCTGACGGCTGACGCTGCTGTCAAGACGGCCAAGCCAAAAAGCCGATGTCGGCTGGGTCGAATGGCCATCACGTGATATCCTGATACTGATGGAGCGCACGTCATTCGGACAGCAGCCAACCAGAAGAATGATGAGTCACCTCATGCATTCCCCGGTCGCTCATTTGCCGAAAGCCGGGGAAACATTTTCGAGATCTGTTCCGGTGATCAAGTCAAACAAACACAGGGTATCATGACTGTAAGTGCTCAATGTGGTCATTTTTGAATGGACCGACGTAGGAACTGACCCCATTCTTCAATGTAGTCCAGACTGATGCCAGCAGGCCGTCAGGCCATGCGCAGTCCCTTCCGATCCCTGCGCCGGACCTTTGCGACGTCTCGCGCGTTCCTTCAGACATTCAACACCCAGCAGGGTTTCCATTCACAGCTCGAGACAATCGCTCCGGAAATCTTGTCATCACTGTCGTCCAAGGCCGTCCCACAAACTTTGACCGAAAAGATTGTCCAAAAATACTCCGTCGGACTCGCCAAGGACAAGTATGTCCAGTCCGGCGACTATGTCACAATTTCGCCTCACCGATGCATGACACATGACAACTCATGGCCTGTTGCGTTGAAATTCATGTCCATTGGCGCGTCCAAAATTCACAACCCTGACCAGATTGTCATGACATTGGACCACGATGTGCAAAATAAGACCGAGAAGAACCTCCAGAAGTACAAGCAAATCGAGGATTTCGCCAAGCATCATGGTGTCGAGTTCTATCCTGCCGGGTATGTGACAATATGACTCTAACTACCTCAGAACGCGAACACATTCTTACAATGGGCGATTCTAGTCGCGGTATCGGCCATCAAATCATGGCTGAAGAAGGCTTGGCCTGGCCAGGAACCCTCTGCGTTGCGTCCGATTCCCACAGCAATCATTACGGTGCGCTCGCTTGTTTGGGTACACCCATTGTGCGAACTGACGCTGCCAGTGTCTGGAGTACCGGCCAGACCTGGTGGCAGGTGCCCCCAATTGCCAAGATTACTCTGACGGGTGTTCTCCCCGCTGGCGTAACTGGCAAGGACGTGATTGTGGCACTCTGCGGTCTCTTCGACAAGGACGACGTTTTGAACCACGCTCTCGAGTTCGCTGGCTCGGAAGACACGATGCGGAGCTTGCCCATTGATAGTCGAATGACTATTGCCAACATGACTACGGAATGGGGCGCTCTGTCTGGTCTGTTCCCCATGGATGACGTGCTCAAGGGCTGGATGAAGGGCAAGGCTACTCTTGCCGCCATGGGCTTGGCGGATGGTCCGTTCAAGACGACTGCTGCCAAGCGCTTTACTCACGAGGCCATCGAGGAGCTCTTCGCCAACCCTGTGACTGCGGACAAGGGAGCCAAGTACTCCAAGGAACTCTTCCTGGATCTTTCTTCTCTGACCCCGTACGTCGCCGGCCCTAACTCTGTCAAGGTCGCCACTCCTCTTAGCGAGCTCGAGGCTGCTGATATCAAGGTCAACAAAGCGTATCTGGTCTCCTGCACTAACTCGCGTGCCTCGGACATTGCCGCTGCCGCCCGTGTCTTCAAGGAGGCCGCGGAAAAGAACGGTGGTCAGACTCCCAAAATTGCCGATGGGGTCCAATTCTACATTGCTGCCGCCTCCATCCCTGAGCAGCTGGCTGCTGAGGATGCAGGCGACTGGCAAGTCCTTGTCGACGCCGGCGCGACCGTCCTTCCCGCCGGTTGTGGTCCTTGTATTGGACTGGGTGCAGGCCTTCTTGAGCCCGGCGAGGTTGGCATCAGCGCCTCTAACCGAAACTTCAAGGGCCGTATGGGCTCGACTGACGCGAAGGCCTACCTAGGTTCTCCCGAAGTCGTGGCTGCCAGCGCTCTGAGCGGCAAGCTCTCTGGTCCTGGCTGGTACAAGACCCCGGAGGGCTGGACTGGAGTCAAGCGCGGCGAGGGCGACGGTATCGCCGAGGAAGACCGCATGCTTACCACGGAGGAGGCCCTGGAGAAACTCCTCGGTCAACTTGATGACTTGGTGGCCGAAAACGAGAAGAAGTTTGCTCCTGAGACTGCCACCGAATTTCAGGTCGAATCATCCTCATCCGATACGTCAGGGACCGCTCTAACAGAAGTCTACCCGGGCTTCCCCGAGCGAGTGTCTGGCGAGATTGTCTTCTGCGACGGAGACAATATCAACACGGACGGCATCTATCCCGGAAAATACACTTACCAAGACAACGTCTCCGTCGAGACGATGGCCCAAGTCTGTATGTCCAACTACGACACCGAATTCTCCAAGATCGCCAAGGCCGGCGACATCCTCGTCTCCGGCTACAACTTCGGCTGTGGCTCGTCCCGTGAGCAAGCCGCGACCGCCATCCTGGCCAAGGAAATCCCCCTCGTTGTCTCGGGGAGCTTCGGCAATATCTTCTCGCGCAACAGTATCAACAATGCCCTGATGGGACTCGAAGTGCCCCGTCTTGTCAGCCGTCTGCGCGAGACCTTCAGCGATGCCCAGGGCAACAAGGTCCCTACCCGTCGTACGGGCTGGACTCTGACGTGGGATGTTCGTCGCAGCCAGATTGAGATTCAGGAGGGTCCCAACGGGCCCAAGTGGACTCAGAAGGTGGGCGAACTGCCTCCCAACGTCCAGGAGATCATTGCCAAGGGCGGCTTGGAGAAGTGGGTGAAGAATGCGATTGAAGCGTGAAAAGTGAATGATCAAGAGGAGGTCTGTCACACCCAAAAGAAAAATAAACGGTAAAAGGTGATGATGTATGGCGTGCCATTTTGTCGTGATACCCGAGCTTTGGTTTGAATAGATGCCGGCGCGGAAGAGACATGTTCTATAGATCAGAGTTGAGGTATATGTGTCTGTACGGTACAAATGCGAATTTTCCAGTTCATACCTGATGTAGTCCTCGGGGATAAATTCCAATAGCTTATTTGTCTCGATTGAGCTTGACAACATCCACCACGATGCCACGACACGTTGAGAACGCCGAGTAGTAAATTATGACTTGAGGAAGACGGTTCTTTCGACGTGTCGATGCTAGCTCGTACAAACAAATTCGACCAGAATCACTGACATCATTCCTCATTCCCACTCTCTACCTTCCACGTCAAAAACACCACGTAATATTCCTCCATCCCACTCGGCACCCCAGTTCTCGGCCCTTCACCATTCTCATACGGCCTCAAAACCGGCGTCTCAGGCACGGACCGATCCATCCACGCCGCGGCCGAAACCTCATTCCCGGATATAACGCCCGCAAACTGCGGAACCAGCGCCGACTGCTGATTATCTCCAGCCTTCAGATCATTCTCCGTTGCGCCCACCCACGTATACGCCCGAAGAGACGCAGGGTCCGCAACGAGATAGATCAGTTCCTTGGTCCCGGGACGAAAGCGAAGCGGGAATTCCCAGTGCAAGGCCCGCTGGATGATATTGTCGAGTTGATCTCGTTTGCGCATGACGGTCTCGAATTCAAAGGTGAGTTCTTCAAGGCTGGGCATGGTGACGAATTGGTTGCCCCAGGCTCTTTGGGAGGGGAACGCAGCTCTGGAGGGATCTGGGCGGGGATATAGGCGGGCCTGGTGTTGGGAGATGGTGGCTCCTTCGTGGAAGGGATTGAGGGCGAGGGGATGATTGTCTTCCCAGAACCACCAGTCTGTGTGGCGGATGGTGATGGTCAGGGTACGCGGGGAGATTTTGATTAATTGTGTTCTTTGGGCTTTGGGAATGGCGGTGGAAAGGGTGAGGCCTGATGTCGAAAGTTGACGCGATGCCAAGTATGATGAGAATGGGATGATGCCGTTGTGAGATGGTCTAGTATCAATCTCATTGGTGGTGACTCCTTCGACGGACTCTTTCTTCTTCTCGCGGACAATCTCGATTCCATTCCAGATGTTCGACCATGCATCCTCCAAAAAGAATTGCTGGGTAAAGAAATGGAGGCGTTGTACTTGTGATTGTTGTTTCGGGCTCATTTTACTGAAATAATCCCTGGGAGAAAAACCGTTCTTGACGTGTGGAGGACCGCGGTAGAACCAGAATGTATGCTCGCTGACTTCAGCCGGGAGAAGAGAGGCTTCTCTGTAGATTCTCTGGCATGTTCGGAGGAGAGCGATCAAAATACGTCTCGGTTGGTTATACCCTGGTCGGAAGTAGAACGCATTTCCTCGATACGGGGCATTTGTACCCGTGGTCTCGTCTTCGTTGATGTCTACACCTCCTGGGTCCCTCCGCGCTGGCTCTCTCGTATCTGACCAAGGCCTTACGCCCGAGTACTCCAATGAAAGTGCGTAGATGCGATTGCGTGTCTCTGGCGGTAGCTTTGTGAATAAGGGACACGCATCTTGGTCGTTTTCGGGCAGTGATGGCTCTAGATCGGGTAGCTTCTCGGTCGAGAGGTCGTCCTCTTTTAATGGTCGAAAATCACTTTTATAAGAAGACATTTTCCTCAAGAGGGTGCCTCGTCGGTCCGTGAATGGGCGCTGTAAGTGCAATCATACATGGAGGCTCGAGTAACGAACCGCAAGCCCAAGCGCTGAAGCTTGAAGCTTGTTCTCTTGCATTCGCTGCGGGATGAGCCACTGATATGGGCTGTCGATCTCAGTGCCTGTAATGGGCGCGGAATTCAGGGGGCAGCCGATGGGTTACAACGCTCGTAGTTGTCCAAGCTCATTGATGCGGGGGTTTGTCCTGACTCGCAGCTTCTGCGGTATTTGCGACATCCATCAGCCACGACCCCAGACTCTTTCAGCCACAGTGACGGCTCGAGAAATCTCTGCGTTAGTGCCACCATGATTTAAGACTGCAGAACGATGCCTGAATTCTTAAGAGAGGATTCAGGAAGAGAAGAAGTGCATCGGGATTTCAAGGCTACTCTGATCAATCGGAATCCAAAATAACCGGCGGAAGTACTATATCGCTTCACAAACGGAGACCTCCAAGAAGGGGATCAGGGGAATAGAATGAATATTGAGGCGAGTACCAAGTGGAGACGCCCAGAAAGGCGGCTTCCGCCCGCAGAAAGTGGGACTGAGACACTGGCCGCTCCATCGTAAGATTGTTATAGCCTAAATGTCGTGGTCTTGATTGTAAACTCGTACAAGATCCGGGGTTGCTACATCCCATTGACGGAGAACGCATGCGGTGAGGAATCACTTCGCAGAACTCAGTTCAATCCACAAGCTGCGACAGTGTCGAAATACCAGCCAACCGACTGGGGCGTACTAGGTCGAATCGGAACCATGGCAACCAGACTTAGCCCTATTGCCATTGTTCCTCACATACTGTCGCAGGGTGGAACTGTGGATAGCAGTATAACCTCTTTTTCTCGGGCACGAACAAGAGAAGCTTTCCTCAAAACCCGGAACCACTTGGGATCGCTTGGCGTCTCAACAAGGGCACTTAGTCGTATACATAAGGCCGGGCCGTCTGATCTTGAATAACTGGAGGGTCTCAATGACGGGGATGAACAGCCACAGATCAAATCCAGCTGTTTTCTATGATGGGCACATGTTCGCAACCTTTAGCGAGCACGTGGTCGGCATCGAACGTGTTCGTCAATTCGCAGACGGCTTTTCGTCGCCCCCACGTGCTCTTCTCCCACCTCAAAGACATCACCTTTCCGCTTCAATCAAACAGGCAGACGAGTTTCCATTGTCCCAACGTGCTCTTCTCCAACATAAAGACATGAAGTTTCCAGTTCTATCATGCGCGGGAAAGTCTCTTCCGGTCTCGCTACCAAGTCCAATCGAATCCTGACAGGTTATGGGCAAGTCGTTGTGGTCCCTCCGGCACTAGAACAATCTGAATCAGGTGCCCAATGCGGCAAACCAGTCCGCCGCAATTAAAAGACCTGCCGACATACTCGCCGCTTACACGGGCGCGTCCACGCATCTCAAGTTGACCGGCCTCGTGTTCGGCCATAAGCTCTCGATCAAATAGCGTTAGCAAGTGTGGACAGTCCTTGTCAGGGACCACATCAAGCCCATCCAACGAGACCCTCTCGATCACCCACATGTTCTCCAAGTAAGCTTCTGGAGGGGGCCCACTCTGGCAGCCAGCTTGCTTTCTCTGCGGTCCGTGCTCAATGGAGTACTCCATCGAGTCAGCAACTAACTGTGTCCTTCGGACATTGTTCGCAGGATCAAAGCATGCTAACGGTGGGGGCCCTGTGCTTGTTCTTTGCGCGCTGATGGACCTCTCTTCAAGAGAAGAAGGTCATCGAAGCCAATGTCTACCTGCTTGAGAGATGCGGGCCTGACTATTTAAGAAGGCAGGTCACTGCCCGTTTCTGACCTAGCAGCAAGCTGATTCCAAAGCCCTCAGTCATCGAGCCCTTTGTCAAAATGGGATTCGCAACCACCAAAAAACTCTCAGCCACCATGGCAGCAATGCCTTTGTTGGCTCTTGCGGCCAGTGACAAGACCAGCATCAATTCGCAGGTTCGTCTGGCCTATCATGGCGACAACGGCATGATGGTGTCGTGGAACACCTTCCAGCAGCTGAGCAAGCCTACTGTCCATTTTGGTCTGTCGCCCGACAACCTCAACGAGACGGTGTCGTCCGCCATCTCAGTCACTTACCCAACTTCAATGACATACAACAACCATGTCCTCCTGACCGGCTTGACGCCCGACACAACCTACTACTATTCTCCTTCGTCCTTGGTCAACCAAGCTCCGTCGAAGCCCTTCAACTTCACCACCAGCAGAGTTGCCGGTGACAAGACTCCTTTCTCCGTCGCTGTCGTTGTCGACTTGGGCACCATGGGTGCTCGCGGTCTGACCACCAGCGCAGGCAAGGGTGTCGACCATGGCAACATTCTCGCACCCGGCGAGACAAACACCATCCAGTCGCTGACCAAGTACCAGAATGAGTACGAGTTCATCTGGCACCCTGGTGACATTGCCTATGCCGACTATTGGTTGAAGGAGGAAATCCAAGGCTTCCTGCCCAATACCACCATTGAAGGAGGGGCCAAGGTCTACGAGGCGATTCTCAATGATTACTATGACCAGATGATGGCTGTGACCACCACAAAGCCGTACATGGTCGGTCCTGGTAACCACGAGGCCAATTGCGACAACGGTGGAACGACTGACAAGACTCGCAACATTACATACACCTCGGACATTTGCGTCATGGGCCAGACCAACTTCACCGGATTCAAGAACCACTTCCGTATGCCAAGCGACGTCTCCGGCGGTACTGGAAACTTCTGGTACTCGTTCGATAGCGGCATGACGCATTTCATTCAGCTCGACACTGAGACGGATCTGGGCCACGGTCTCATCGGTCCCGACGAGGTTGGCGGCACAGAGGGGATCAACGCCGACCCCGTCAACGCCACCATGAACGCTCAAACCAAATGGCTCGAGGCCGACCTTGCTGCGGTCGATCGTGCCAAGACTCCCTGGGTCATCGTCGCCGGTCACCGACCCTGGTATCTCAGCCACAAGAACACCACGGGCACAATCTGCTGGTCCTGCAAGGACGTCTTTGAGCCCTTGTTCCTGAAGTACAGCGTCGATCTGGTCCTGTCCGGCCACGCCCACGTCTACGAGCGTCAAGCCCCCATCAACAACGACGTCTACGATACCGCGGAGTTGAACAACCCCAAGGCGCCCTGGTACATCACCAACGGTGCCGCCGGTCACTATGACGGTCTGGATGCCCTCAGCTCCGACCGTAAGAACTACAGCCGTTTCGGTCTGGACACTTCCAACGCTACCTACGGTTGGTCGAAGCTGACGTTCCACAACTGCACTCACTTGACCCACGACTTTGTCGCCAGCAACAACGGCAGCGTCCTGGACACGGCTACCCTGTTCAAGAACCGCAACTGCAGCACCGGCAGTGTGACCGGCAGCAAGCCGAGCAGCACTGGCGGCGCCACCGGTGCAGCGAGCTCCACTGCTTTCCCTGGATCTGCCACTACTGTGACTGTGTCTGGCAGCGTCTGGACCATCTTTGCGGCTGCCGTGGCTGTCTTCGCCTTGTAAATATAGCGCTCTGGCTTGCTTTATCTTCAGATCTTGACTTAGGGGATGGGTTGAGTCCACTTAGTTCTCAATGTGACAAAATGTACATAGAGCAATACACTACCAGTTGTGATTTGAAGTGCGAAACAAAAATTGACCCCCGGTCCAATGGATGTTTAGCATAGGTAACATTACCCGTCTTTCTTGACATTTCTTCTACTGTAGTTCTCTGTTAACAGGCAAGATCATACAAAATTTTTGAATAAAGTGCCCTCCATCAGGGCATTTCCATGAATCCTCTCATACCTAGGACTGCCTGCATAACCTAAGTCGTCTAGGTACGACCAAGATGCAGGTATCCCATAGGTCGATGCTCATTCGCGATTGAACTCGCCTACCTGAAAGTGTCGGCAGCAAAAACGTGTTATTGACGAGAGAGGCCTCGAAAAAGAAATTTTGAATATATTAGTCTATGTGTTGAACTGTACATGTTTTTGAGTCTTTCGCTCGAGCGATCGACTAGTCACCTCTAGGTTAGATGTTGAAAGATCTTACACCGATATACATTTCCGTTGCAATTCCATCCCGAAAAAGTCATCCGAGCGAATTGACGAAGAAAAAGAGGCACTATCCCGCTAGCGCCGGCACAGGCATATCAGAACAAAAAAACAATATATCATGGGGAGCTCACGAGACGTTCTGTGATGATCTGAAGACATTACAGACCGTTCGCAACTTGGTCAACATCTCGTCCCATTCACCCTCTGCTGTGCTCAGCGTAGTGACAGCACCCCCGGCGCCAATTTTCCATGTCTGGTACGGTTCAGGCACGGCATTTTGCTCTGGTACATGGGTAAAGGCAGTCCGAATCAGGACCGAGAAGCTGCCTCCGCCCCCCAGATCCAGATACCCCATCACGCCGGAGTAGATACTTCTTTTGCGAGACTCAATGTGGCGGAGATGCATGCATGATCGCTCCTTGGGCGCACCGGTCATAGAGCCAGGTGGAAGGCAACGCTGGAGCGCTGTGAGACCCTGGACCGCCATATTGGAGGACTTCAGCTGAGACATATGCCGCAATGCATGGCCCAGGCTTTCGGGCCGTACTTCGCCCTTGACGTGTGTGATCATCTGGTAGACTCGGCCGTGATCTTCGACTTCGAGAAGTTTTTCGACGTGGACGCCGCCGGATCCGCAAATACCGTACAAGTCGTGGCGGATGAGATCGGCAATCATGAGGTTTTCGGCCATTTCTTTTGTTGTGCTGAGGATTTCACGAGCTTTTAACATGGTCATCTCGGGTGTTTTGCGGACGGTGCCTTTCATGGGTTTCATTTCAAGCATGGATCTGCGGTCCCAGTTGAGGAAACATTCAGGACTGCTGCTGGCGATCTTGGTGCGACCGAGGTCGGCGAATGCGCTGAACGCGGCTGGGTTGTATTTTCTGAGTTTCTTGTAGAGTTCCCAGGGGAAGATGGCTCGATCTTCAGGCGACTTTGGAGTGGGTAGGATGATGGAGGTTTCAGATGTGAGGCACAATTCGTAAGATTCTCCTGCTTCGAGCTCGGCTTTGCATTCTTCGATCTTTTGCTTGTATACCTCCTCTTGCGGGAAAGTGAACTGCACGTGCTGGAGTATTGAGTCCAGAAACTGACTATCGGCCGCTCCGTCTTCTGGGACCGACGAGGATTTCTCTTGGAGAAGTCGCAATTTCTCGTTCAACCAACCGTGTGACATGTCATCTGCAGCACATGTAGATTGTATCACAACTCTCGCAGAAGCATTATCAATAACAATGCTTCTTTCACACCACAAAAGACTGACGTCGGCCGGTGTATCCTCGCTATTTTGACAATCGGAGGGTACGTCAGAGAAAGCGGGCTGCGGCGAGCCCTTCGGATGAGGAAGACAGGCTAGCCCAAGCTCATAGGAGAAATACCCCAGGAAACCGCCCCAAAAAGGTGTGTCTGGGCAGCCAGCATCGACTCGCTTCTCGTCCATTAAGTAGCGAAGTGCATCCCACAACTGAGTCACTGTCAAGGTGGCTTCCAAAACCAAAGGCTCGGCGCCACCATCCTGATACATTGTCAACTTTTGAGACTCAATTCTGTATTCGAATCGCCAGGACCCAGAACTGGGAACAGATATGATCGTATAGCAGCCATTGGACTGGAACAAAGCAGTCGGAAATCCGGGCTTGTTGAACAGCTCATTGACCGACTCCGCAGTCAAGGGACCAAGTGGGAGGGAACGATAGGCCGAGGAAGACGATGTTGACGCACTCCAGCGAAGCATCTCATGTGCTATCTCAGGGAAAGAATCTGGCTCTCCAAATGTCGTAATCGCTGTCTCAGACAGGGTCGCAGCCCCTCCCCGTCCTACAAATTTATTGTATGTAAGAGCTTTGCGCCACCAATTCAGCAACAATGTCTTGCAGGCATCCCTTTCCGATTTGCATGATTCTGGGTGGAACTGAACGCCCCAAAAGGGCTTTTGCCGATGACAGACCGCCATTGCAATCTGGCTAATTGACCCGGACTCTAACTCAAGAGGGAGCCAAGCCAGGAAATCCAGGTGGTTAGATTGCGTAGCCTGAGACCTATCCAAACCGTCCAATTTGGCGTAGAGCGAATGGTACAAGGTAACTTCCATATCAGGCAGGCTGTCAAAGATATCTCTTACCGCTGTAGAGATATGACGAACCTGTCCGTGGAGTGGGTAAGGTAACCGCTGGATCGGCACCCCATGATGCAGGCACAGACTCTGGAAGCCTAGGCAGATACCGAACACTGGAAGAAGCTCACTGTCGTGCAGATTCCAGATATCTCGCATGACTCCAACGTCCTTGGGCAGATTAGGGTCACCGGGACCAGGACCCAAGACGATGGCTTCAAATTTTCGGAGAAAGTCGTTCAAGTTGCCGTTCGGCCAGTCGGAGTCAATAGTTATGACAGTGACTCGGACGTCAAGTGTCTCTTCAAGCATGGCGACCACATTGTAAGAGAATGAGTCGTATGCGTCGACATACAGAACATTTTTTGCGGACGGAGCCTCATTTGGAAGTTTGTGTGACGAGGATGTCCCTTCTTCTTCCCAGGTTCCGAGCAATGGCGCCATCCTGAGATCTTTCTGTGTCACCAGTCGAGATGGCTAACGGGAGTGTCAATAAACAACAAGATGAGTCCAAATACCGCCTGACGGAGGCCGAACGGCGAAAATCCTGATCTATTATTTTCTCTTTTCCGATCTGCGAGACGGCTGGAAGTTGGAACTGCTTGTCCTGTGGATTTGACTGGCGCTCCCTTAGCCTGATCGAGTCAACGAAGTGTTTCCCGTGGGGACTCCGCGATTGCAAGCCCTTCTCCGGTGGATAGAAAAGAGTGTTAAAAGAAAGAGGAGACCCGTATTGCGGATAAGGATAATTCAATCGATAGCGATCGGCAAGATTACGTCGATCAATGCATTGTTTAATGAATCATCCTGTGAAATTCGCCGTTAGAAAATGTCAGATCGTGGGTTGAACCTTATTTGGACGTCCACGCGCAGCGCTTAAGTAATCAGGCGAGGAACCTCTCCCGTCAGGGCTGTCAAGACTCAAGTCCGATCTTGAAATCGGATGTTCGAGTTCTCTATACGTCAAAAACTAATACCCGAAGTGAACAAAGACAAACAAAAGGTCTCGGTCTCAGAGAAGTCATTCGGATCAGGTCTATCAACAATATGTACCTGTCGCCAAACCCTGCGTCCCAAATCTTTGACCAGTTCACTGCTGCCGTGGCTGCAGTAGTGTGGCGAGCTTTGCAGCGACTTTGGGGAAATATTGAGCCACAAAGCCCTCGGTATAGTAGCTGTGTGCAGAGCTATGGTCACCCACGAGGTTATGAGCCAATTCATGGCACAGAATTACCCACCAGTAGACGATCGCGTCGGTCCGGTCAGGTTTGGCGCTCTGAAGCAATGCCTGCTCCTGGAGTTGCTGGAAATAAAAGTAATTGCAGAAGATGCTACCAGCGCGATTAAAAGCAATGGTCTTGCCACCGGGGTCGTAGAAAATGCTCAAACTGTCTGCCCGCATAGCGAAGATAGAACCACAGTCTAGGAGAACCGATGCAAAAAGATTGATACCGTTGCGGTTGGTGGCGAGGAAGGCCGACCGATCTGTGACGGTTCTCACGAACAGCACGTTCACACCACTGGGAAGAGTCGCAACAAATTCAAGATCATGGCTTGGTCTCTCATCACAGTACGATTTGCTTTCTGAGATCTGGTTCGTCTCGGGTCGGCTGTACACGTCGGACGACCCGTGGGGTCGGCATGCTTGAACGGCGGAGAGGAGTTCTTGGTTCAATCGATGAGGCGAACTAACCGAGGCGGTCTGTTCAGGGCGCTTGTTTTGTGGGTCTGAGGCAGAGTACGGAGGAGGCGGCTGTGAAGATTCGTTGCTCTCATTGAGTAGCGATCGGGATTGCTCCGATGTTGAGGACGAGGGGGTTTTATCCAGTCCAAAGCGCTTCGTCAAATTCGCAAATAAGCCACGGGGGGCCCTTTCGGGCACAGGGGGTTCGGCAGGCTCGCTGTGCCTATCTATCGCGGTTGACTTGCTCTTCGGTGATTCAGGAAACACGCCTGGCATTGGGCTTTGTGACAGTTGAACGGGCTGTTGGGTGGGATGCTGCTCTTGGGAACGCTGAGCCTGGGCCTCAGCCCAGGCGGCTTCCTTCGCCTTGAGAGCCTGTCTTTCCTCTTCCAACTGTTTCTGTCGCTTATCTTCAGCCATTCGAGCCTCGTGAGCTTTCTGTCTCAAAATACGCTCCACATTGTAACCACGAGCACGGAGCTCCAAGAGATCAGTCTTGAGCATCATCTCCAGCGTCAAAGTAGAATGAAGCTTGGGGCGTTTGAGTATCAGATGCACAAGAGACTGGCTGATCTCGTAGATATCATATTGACCTGGACAGATACACAGACCCCATCCAGTGGACAAGCGCGCAACAATCGCACTTCTTTTTTGAGTATGGGACGCCCTGCGGCCCGTCAAGGAACGAGTCAACGTCATTGAGTTGACAACTTGGACGATGAAGCTAGTCTCTAGCCATCTTGCCCCGTGCTGAATTGAATCGGCCGGTTGGTCATGCAAGAACAGCCGGGCCCGCTCCAGAATGAGTTTGTGTAGTCTGGCACCAGAACTTTGATCGGCCGCAACACCCCCGAACCGCGCTTGCTCTTCGACTAGACCGCTCAGTGGCGCAGCGCCCAGCGCTGAATAGAAATTTTCCAATGCCTCCTCCTGTGGCGCAGCTAGAATGTGCTCTTTGAACAGATTGAAACTCTGGAAATCATCCACGACAACAATTTCTTTCGCCGCAGCCAGACTCCACTCCCGAATGTCCAAATCTTCCTCTGCGTCCATGCTTTTGTCATTTGACGGGCTTTTACCAGTTTGCGTTGTCGCTTGGGGAGGAATATCTCGGCTGGCTAGAAGAAATTTGGCGCGCTTCATTTCGCTGAACAGCTCTCGGTCTTTCTTGAGCATAGGAAGGTGCTCCGCCAATGTCCGCAGAAGCATCAAATATTTATCAGAGCTTTGGAAGGTTGCCGAAATACGAGCGGGCTCTCTGACTAGCATGCGAGCTATCTCATTCTTAGTGGGTTCCCTCCTTGAACCAACTGCCATGAGGAAGAGATTTGCTTCTTGTCCAAAATCAACAAAGTCGAATATGTCCTTGTAGTCTTCACCGTCACCCAGGTAGCAGAGCCTGGGTGCGACAAATCGAACTCGGGGTCCTTTCTCGGATGCACCGCTTGCGGTAACAGGGACAACGGGGGCATTGCCAACCCGCTCAATATCTTCTGAGCTCAAGTCCGAGACTCTGCCAGCCAGGTACTTGAACATAGTTCGCGCATCTCGTTGTGTGGAAGGGGGCTGACGGACGAGGATCTGCAAGCATTCGGACAATGGGGGGTGGGCCTTCACACCTAATTTAGAAGCATGAGGGTGGAGACGCCTCTGCAGGATATCGAGCCCGAACAAGGAGGCACCTTCATCGGTGAAACATCTTTTCGGTGTACTCAATTTGTCTGCACCTTCGACGGGAAGGAAGGGTACTGTGACAGCGCCAATATCAAATGAGGCATATCCGTTGGTGTGGTATTCATTCAGAAAGTAGATCAGGGCTTTGTTCTTTCGCGTCACATCTTTTTCTGAATCACTCATGACCATGAGTCGAACAAGTTCTGAACCTGTCGGGTAACTCTTCAAGCCCATCATGCTCAAGAACTTGCCTTCATTACTAGCATTGTTGTAAATCCCAGGCCACTCAATGATGGGCAGTCCCAGGGTGCGGAGTGAATCTTTTGGCTCATAAAGTTCAGCGATTTTAT
This sequence comes from Penicillium ucsense, assembly GCA_014839625.1. Lineage (NCBI taxonomy): Eukaryota > Fungi > Ascomycota > Eurotiomycetes > Eurotiales > Aspergillaceae > Penicillium > Penicillium ucsense. Next base: position 51,870 of record WIWV01000117.1, on the reverse strand, counting down.
ACCGGGTGCCATGGCTCTGGGAGTCATTTTCTGCAGTGCAAGTGCTTGTATTTTTGAGTCTCTGGATGTCGTTGGCTGGAATATCCTCACGAACGGATGTCAAATAGCGAATCAGGTCCACATGGTTCCATCGTCTAGTCGGCGGGCCTTTGGCATCGGTGGAATCCGGAGAATTGATAAGCCTGTCGAAAATAACGCCCAATTCGACAGTCTTGCGAACGCCCAAGGAGACGAGGAATTTCTCTTTGACACCATTCAGACCATGCACGACGGGTAAATCGTCGAACAGCCTGACAGAGGCGAAATATGTCTGTGTTGGCTGCTTCATCCCGAACCTTGTCGGAATCACAGTCTTGGGCTGTAAAATCTCAACAATTGCTTGCCGCGAGGCTGGACTCAGGATTTCCCAGGCCTTGGACAAGACCGGAAGCACTTGCCCAGCGAATGCGGGACTCTTCAGAATGTTTTGCTCATGAGTCAACAAGCTCTCGTCGTTTGCATTGGTTACAAGCCATCGGGTCCACGGGACCATCTGCAGCTCGCTCCAGCCGAAAGCCTCCAATTCTGCTTTGCTCTGCGATTTTGTGAATTTGAAGGGCATCACCGCGGGGGGGACCGGCAGATCAGCCGGTATCCTGTGGGGATTCAAAAATCCTGCAATGTCGGCAAAAACGATGAGTCGCGTAGGATTGCCCTCTTTGTCCTCATCGTTGGCGACAGCGACTCGCAACAGGCTCTTCACCGAAAGCTCGTCAAGTTGTCCATTAACGGCTTTATGGCCTAGCCAGGATAGGAATTCTGAGATCTGGCTGGGTCGCAAAGTATGAGACTCCAGTTCGCGTTTGATGTCAGAGACAGTTATCTCTGTCACAAGCCCAAAGTCTGTCAATTTTTGCACAAAGTCTTTGGCCTCTAGCACCAATTCGTTCGGCAAAGCTGGAATGGAGTCCATGAAGCTAAGATCCTTAGGTGCGATGCGAGTCTGGTGACTCGGGATCACACCGCATGTTGAAAGTATCTCAATGAAGGCGTTTTTGTTACACATCCAGAAGGCATCCTCTATCGTCTGTCCCAGCATGGAGGAGGGTGTTGATTCGCGGAAAACAAATTGGTTGGCGGTATGAATCGCTTCCGGAAGAACGTCAATGATATCCTCCTTTCGAATACTGGACGTGCGCGTCGATCCAACTTTAGCAGCAATTTTCTGCTTGATTGTGCTCATTTCCGCCGACCATGCGATTCGGCAAACGATACCCACTGCTCTTAGCATCTCAATATTCCACTTGCTAATATAGCGGGTATTGAGGTCAATACTTTCACGTTCCACAGTTGGAATCACGGACGGCGCAGATACATGAGCGTTGAGGCCCGTTGTTTGTTGCGTGGGGAACCCAATGAATATTCTCCCAGCTTTAGTTGGGAGGATGGATGCCAGAATCTCAGATTGCGATTCTGACCCGCCACTTGCGATATTGGCATCATAGGATGGTGTCAATATGGCGATGGTTGCCCTCTTCGGGGGCGGCTTTCGAGTAGCTCGTTCTAACTCTTTGCTAAGCGACGTGCTGATTGAGGGTTGAATTGACGCGGTGTTGATGTGTAGAAACACAGTCGCCCTCAACATTACGGTCATACTTTCTGTCTCGTCGGCACGGTCTGCTTTGGGGGCTTGAATCTGCTTTTCGGGTGCGGCCTGACTGGTGAACTTGGAAAAGAAGCTGCGTAGAGAGCTTGTAGTATCACGCAGGTTGTCCAGGCGGAACATGCTGGCATTGGGATTCCACTCGACAATGCGCATCCAAGCGGCATCGACTTGAGCAATCTCCTGCATTATGCTGGTGACTTTCATGAGCCCGTCAGTGGTTCTTGTTTCAATGTCTCTGGGGATCGGCACATTGACGCCTGGCGCGGTTTTTTTGGAAAGCTTCAGCAGATTCCAGTCGTCCAGCCACAGTTCAATCTCTTCTAAAGCAACGAACGTTAAGCTACTTGACAAAAATTGGCACAGCTGCATCAGCTGTGGGACTGGAGAAGAGTCATTGCGGTAATCCAGTACGAAAGTGGTGTCTGCTGACGGCGCGTCACCCGTGTCAAGACGACGCGTGAATAAGGCGTTGCCCTTCCAATAAAAAGCCATCGCGTGATTGCCGGATGAAACAAATGGTTCTTCGCAATCGTCGAAAACACTGTAGAATCCAACACCAAATGCTCCGATCTTTGTCTCGTCCGGATTTCCGTCGGCAATGCGCTTCAACCGGGCCCAGTCCTTCTCACTAAATGGGGAGCCGTTGTTTGATATCAATAAACGTCGAAGTGTATGGTTTGATATCGTGTGTTTGAGGAGAGCTGTGGGATCTGTTGATGAGGGGGATGGGACTGTCGTAGAAGGCAGAGTCTCGAATTTGATAGTCACTTTGGTTGCGGAAGCATCGGCGGCATTTTGAATCATTTCTCGAAGTACGGTCCTATAATTATTTGGTTAGCCTCTTGACAGTTCTCTGAGACATCACGCAAGCTTTGTACCAACCATTTTCCAGAATATCGAGCAAGAACTTTGGAGATTAGACCTCGAGTATCCACCGTGACAGCCTCCTCATCCGCGCCAGACCCCATGGTGCGGGCTTTGAGCGCATTGTAATCCATTTTGAGAGCCATACTGAGATACTTGAATTCAAGCAACAGGCTTCAATGCTTGGGGTATTCAATGTCATCAGCGGAGGCGATACTTTGCTGATATCAGTTGTGTTTTGGGCATCTCCCAGCCCAACAACAATGTCACGCGGAGTAAAAGAGAATAGAATAAGTGAATACCGGTAAAAGCTGCACACGGCGTCACTCCGATGTATAGCCCCAAGCTAATGAGAGCCGAAGTCTTGGCTCCGATCGGACAACTCAGGATAACATCGCCCGTACTGACAGCTCGACACTTCGGTGACAGCGGAGACATCCCCTTATCAGGCAGCCTCGATCTCTTATCGGCTTCGGACCCCGTCCACCTCCATATCGGGTCCGCCATGCTTATCTAATCACTCGCTGTTCCCACTCTCCGCGGGCCAGCGCAGTCAAGGTATTTGTGTCCATGCGGAGTAATTGTCCTGAACGTCCTCGGTCGAGCTCAAAAAGCCCGCCCCCTCGAAAGCCAGAATACAATACGCGGGGCACATCTTGCTGTTGTATTTTCTGTGCTCTAAGCTTGAGCTCTGACTCTCAATTTTCGGCCCTGATCGCATTTGCAATTACTTTGAATGCGGGCCTCAAGCTGTCAACCGCCGCTATTTACCCCATCCACCTTCGCACGCTATAATGGGGGTAGACACACTTTCTCCAATTGCGCCGGTGCGCTTCAGAGCTTTACTTCTTCCAATTGGAAAAATCAAGCGCTCACGGTTTTTGAGTTTTGCTTCAAGACTTCAAGCGGAAAATGTGGTGCGACTGGGGGACATTAGTCCCGATTCTCGACCAAATCGAAGTACGCAGTCGCGAGTCTTCAAGCATGACAGTATAATCCTCTAGTGAGGCCATTGCTGACCATGCAGCCTCACAGACATGTTCTCTCCGCTTGCCTTCCCCACTGGTATGATTCTTTACGACCTGTCATTCTCCGTACCACCGACCGACCACCTAGAGCTCTTCCCGTTTGAGACGCACCGAGAGCCGCTTGTTGTTATTGCAATCGCGGATGGCACAGAGCTGTCCGAGAGTAAGGACGCTAGTTCGAACCATCCTGCGCCGCAAGAACTGGGTCAGCTACAAGAGGAGCTCGAAACCTTGAAGGACAACCATCCGCGAGCTTTGGTTAATCAGCTTTTGATTTTTGACTACGATGGCCTTGACAATATCACGAACGGTCCGGAGAATGTGCTTTGGGTCCCTCGACCAGAGGCCTCCAAGGCGACGACTATGAAGACCGTTGTATGTGACGTGACGTCCGTCTTGTTGTCAGAATTGGATCAATTTGCCAAAACTATTCAAAACATTCCTTCCATAGACTCGCCACGAGCCTCGTCGTGGGGCCCAACTCGACAACCCGAGCTGCGATCACGATTGATGGATCGAGTGTTGAACAGGATGACTCTTCCCGCGCAGATGCCGTCCAACCCGAATGGGTCCCTGCCGGATACAGTCCTGAGTTCAAAAACAGCCTCTCCTGCGCCATCTGAACATGAAACCCCTACAACCTTTGATGAAATCACCCGCTCGATACATCTGACTCGGACGAACTCGGGAGGGCGAAGCCCTGCAGTAGCGTCGCCAAAGGAGCATAGTCGCGATCGTATGTCTGTCAGCGGTCTAAGCGCCACGGACAGAACGAAGAATCGCATCAAGGGCAGATCCGGAGTAGTCGTCGGCACACTCTTCCTGCAGGCGGGAAGGTGGCCTGACGCATTGAAAGAATTAGTCGAAGCAGCAAACAATGCGCGGGCTGCTAGTGACTACGTCTGGCACGCTAAATCACTGGAGAACATTCTAATATGTCTTGTGATGCATGCATGGGCAGGAATGGATTTTCAAATACCTTCTATTCTCTATCCTGTCGCCGATAAAGCCTCCAGAGCTGTGAGAGATGCACTTCAGGGACCAGTTGCCCTCGGGAATCGTCTTGTGTCTCTCCAAAATCTGACCAACTTGCTACCCGACCTTTCGAACACCATCGTCAACCTATACATTCGGGCTGCGAATATGACCGACGAACCTCTTCCGCAGTTGATATTTTCCGAGACCGTAATCCGACTGTCGAGATTAATGGTATCAGCTCGCGTTAGAGACGGCGGGCTTGACGATAACGCCTTGAAACATATTGTTATGAACGAGCCGTTGCTTCCCTTGCTGCAGCCGGAACTACCACGCGGCACCGTGTTGATGCGCAGGTCTGATATTGCCAACTTCCTCTACCGCGCTCTACCTCTTGCCGCTGAAGCCGACCTGCCCGCCACGGACTCCGTTCCCATTATTGCGGGTGTCATTTCCGTTCTGAATCTCCTCGATCTGCCCCGTAAGAAAGCATTTGTGCTTCGCGAGCTTCTTACTGTCATTGTACCGAGCCTTGTGCAGGCTCGAAAGATCGGTGCCGCAGAGGCTGGAATCCATCCTGCTGCTGGTTTAGGGTCTCTTAATGACACGGCCTTTGATGTGAATGCGCTAGATATCGGTCATGGCAACATGGAGCAGAGTGTCCGCCTTCTTCTAGCGTCAATTGGTGAGACTTATGGTGCCCAGCCATCGGCATCCCACGAGTGGCAAAAGCGACAGAGCCGGATGTCTGGTAGTGGGAGTGAGAAAGAGCTGCCCGCCTATGATTCCCTTTCAAGTATTGTCGACCGCACGTTCCGTCATATTGCCCTCGATCAGTACGGTGATCTCAACCTCAAAGTGGACGTTCTCAAAGCATGCATCAACTGCTGTGAGGCGCTTCCCGACTTTGATGGCGTGCTGCGCTTCACGGTCGAGCTACTGCAGACTATTCGGGGAGAATTGATGCTCAGCGAGGGTCAAAGGATACCGCCACGTCTGCCCCCTGACGAGCAGATTCGTTTATTGAACAACATCAAGCGTACGGTCGACGCTGGAAATCGGCTCGGTGCGTCGACCATGGCTGCTGAATATTGGGATGATTTCTTGGTCCGCGACGTACAATTACTGCCCTTGCCTGACGCGCGACGACCTGTCAGTCGATTGAAGACAGAATTGGACGCAGCCACAACTACCTCAGAGAAGGCGAAGAAAGATCCTTTTCTCTATAACCCCTTTGCAAAGCCGAGCAGCAAGGCCCTGGAGATCTTGACTGTCACTGATGAGCCTGCATCATTTCGAGTGACGCTTCAAAATCCTTATGAGTTTGAAGTTGATATTGAATCACTGCGGCTTGAAGGCGAAGGGCTCAATTTTGTGGCGGAAGCCGAGAACATTGTAATTGCTCCGCTTTCTCTTCAAGACGTCCTGATCTTAGGTACCGCTTACGAGGAAGGAAGCCTGACTATATCTGGCTGCTCAGTGAAGATACGGCATTGTCGGGAACGCAAGTTTCACATTTTCAAGTCAGTATGGAGGCCGCTTCCCGAAGTCAAATGCAAGCGGACTGGTCTTTCAGCAAAGCAACCACTTAGTGACCGCCCACTGTCATGGAGCTCGGTTACAGCCAAGGATGGAAAAGTGTCTACCAAAAAGGGCCCTGAAACGGAGTCTTGCCAAGTCAAGGTCATAGGCAGACAGCCATCAATGATTATTGAATCAATGTCGCTTTCACAGTCAGCAGTAATGCTCCTCGAAGGCGAAATTAAAACATTCTCGATCACACTTCAAAACACGTCCGCATGCCCTGTGGACTTTGTGTTGTTCACATTTCAGGACTCGACTACCCGTCAACTCCAGTCAGCACTAACAAACAAAAACCTCCAGCCTGTTGAGATCTACGAATTAGAGCTCAAACTTGCAACTCAGCCTGCCCTGAGGTGGAGACGGGAGGGTCCGCAGTCTGATGACTGTTTTATCGCTGCTGGAGGGAAAGCAACGTTTAATGTGGATGTCTTGGGCAAGCCTGGACTGCAAGATACGACCGTTCAGATTGATTATTCGTACGTCAACAAGGAACAAAACCAGCTGCCGGATGTGTTCTATACGCGGCAGTTGTTCGTTCCTCTCACAGTAACCGTCAATGCGAGTGTGGAGGTTGCCCGTTGTGATATTTTGCCATTTGGAGGGGATTTTGCATGGAAAAATAATCTCATTGGTTCTTCTGCATCGACCGAAGAAGCATGCGGATTTTCTGTGTCTGCCAGCGTGGAAGACCCGTTTTCTGGGAGTTTAACTCGACTGGGCAATGGTGCATATGGATCAGATCACTGCATTGTTCTACTAGACGTGCGGAACGTATGGCCCAGTCCACTTTCCGTCTGGCTCCGCGTGAACGAGCATGCCTTCGCACAAACTCCAGAATCCTTCAAGGAAAATAACGCAGGTCAATACACTGTCGACGGCCATCTGCAACCCGGCCAGGTCTCGCGGTTCGTGCTTGTGCTACCCCGCGTCTATCTGGATAATCCATTTGCAAGCATTCCACTGGTCAACACGGGCAATCGCCGGCAATACGTCGTCAGTGCAAACAAACTCACCTTCGAAGCTGAAGGAGCTTCTCGTGAAGCCTTCTGGTTCCGTGAGGAGCTTCTGAAGCGAGTCATTGGAGGGTGGTCTGAGCCCGCAACCGGCCGCAAGGGATCCATCGATTTGCGCAATATCCGACTGAATACGCGCATGGTGGAGGCTATGCGTCTCGAAGACGTCGAAGTTAGCTTTTCCCTCTCTGGGCCCGAATCAAAAGACAACGAAACGAGTGTGACACAGACCGGCCGTTCCAAATTCCATGCACAAACCGACGACCTTCTCACTCTGACCGTCACCGTTCACAATCGCTCACCCCGCCCTATTCATCCAATTCTCCGCCTCCAGCCCAGTCTTCGTCACCAGCCGAATAATATCGCGCTTGATCTCACTCGCCGTCTCGCATGGACCGGTATGCTTCAGCAAGCATTGCCCGTCCTGCCAGCCAGAGAATCAACCAAAACCACCATCGGGCTCACGATTCTCTGCCGCGGCGAGTACGAAGTTGGCGCGAGCATCGAAGAAGCCAGACTTTTGCGTCCGTCAGAAGAGAGTCGTAAGGGCGACGGTGCCGGTACGACTACTCAATTCAGAGAAGACGGTATTGAAGACACATTTGGTGCGGGCGTTGTAAAGCGTCGACGCATCTGGCACGCGAAGGAAGGTTGTGTCATTCTGGCTCATCATTGAAAAGGCTACTACGATTGAATGTGGAGGTTCTTGATGATTTTTCCCGTATCATAACGAAAATAGATGCACATACTAATACCATTCTCATTGATTCCTTTCCTCTCACCTTCTAGGTTGAGCTTTTCATGGTGTGAACCCAAACATTTAACATGATTTGTTGTCATCCAAAAGGTCAGGAGCGATGGCTAGTTCATAATAAAGGTACAAAACATGATATTCCGATGAGTGTCACGATCACTTTCTTCGCACCCTCGAGCTTCCTAATGGATTGATGAGAATTCAGTATGTGTCGAGAATCTAAAAAAGATTTCTCGCAATGTGACCACTGTGAAACTCAGTCAACTGGCGTGGCTGGACATGCAGAACAACGATGCAATCCTCGTTCAGCCTGTGAGATAGGCGCACCAGACAGCTCTTCCATCGTGACAGCTGTTCTCAATTCCGACAGAGGGCCTCCTTGGGGATGAGACGATTTTCCAAAAAAAAGCTTGGCGGCTTGCCGAGACTGTTCGGGTTGTTGAGGGCCTACTCACGGTGAAGATAGGGCTGATCAATCCAACCCGAGGACACATTGAGAAAGCCATGGCGCTCGGCGCGTGTATTTGCTGCGACGCTTCGTCGGCCATTTCCCTTTTTTTTTCTCCTTTCAAAAAAAGAAGATGAAACAGGCGCATGTAGTTGGGCAGGCAAAGATCATAGCGATGCCTGACTCTTTCCATTCTTCTCCCGATGGGATGTTCTCTGCAGCCTCGGGTTTTTAGGGTTCACCCACTGGCGCCATCGCCATCCCCGCCATCGGCACTATCAGCGGGTGCAGACCTTTCACGATTCGCAGACGCAGGCTGTGACTCTCCCAAGGGAAAACTCAAATGCTTCCAGTCTTCAATCTCCTCAATGATACATTTGAGACGATCCCGAATACTCTCCACGGCATAGGTACCAAGGATCAATCGTAGAGGTGGATAAGAGCAATGGCCCAGTTCCCACACCAAATGCGCGGCTTTCACCGCAGACGCAGGCTGCTTGTCACCTAGCCACATCAGCATCCGTCTGGCATGCGCTGCAGGCGACGTCGCCGTATTATACGGCTCGCTTGGCGGCTTGACAAGGAAGTGGCCGTATAGCGGTAAAGGCGAGGAGAGATTGTGCTCGGATGGGTTGGCTGCCATGACTGACGGGGACACCAGATCTCCCAAGTCATCCCGTCGCATGTGACCGGGCTCCACGAGAGTCCCCTTAATATTGAAGCTGTCCACTTCATAGAGCATACTCTCCATCAAACCCTCCACCGCATACTTTGACGCGCAGTACGGTCCAAGTCCCGGCACCCCTAGCGCACCTGATGTAGAGCTGAAAATCAAGTATCGACCCGCGCGCCTTTCTCTGAAGTGCGGCAAAGATAACTGAATGATGTTCAGCGTGCCGCTGAAGTTGGTCTCGAACTGATTCCGAATATCGAACTCGTCCTGGTCTTCACATGCACCGATCACGCCGTAGCCGGCACAATTGGCAATAACGTCGATGCGGCCGAAGCGCTTAATCGTCCGATCTATGACTCTTTTGACGGTCTCTCGGGCCCGAACATCACACAGCAAGCCGAGGCAGTTTTCGTGTTCGGCTTCCAGTTCTTGCATGGCTTCGGGACTGTTCTCGAAGGTCCGGCCGACGGCGGCGACGAGATCGTTTCGGGCGAGCGTGGTCTTGACGAGCGAGCGGCCCATGTGACCAGTGGCTCCGAAGATCTGCTCGTTTTGAGTGGAAGAGGTCAGCCTTTCTGCGCACCAGCGATCATGATTTACCGCGGAAGACGGTAGCCGCACGCGATTGAGAAAGCGGGGAGAACGATAGGTGCGCTTACCAGCCATACGAGACGTTTGGGGGGATTTTGCGGTCCAGGAGGGTCGGTCGTAGAAGGAAGATGCAACCGTGGATCGCGAGACGCAATGGGAGAGCTGGGCCCCTGACGAGCAGGCGAATGCTGCTCCATTGTTGTGCGGGGTGGAGGAATTGGAGAAAGCTGGAAACACGAGGGGTACTTTTGGCGATGGAAATCTCATGCGGACCTCTCCGCATTGACGGAAACTCCACTTTCGAGCTTGAAAGCACCGAAAACGAATATAGGAGTCCGGTCGTTTACATATCGCCAGTGGTGAAACCTGTGTTATGACGACAGACGCTCTTATTTTCATCCATTGATCAATCAAATTATCATATAGGTGCTATTGTCAAGACCCAGCCCTGTCAATAAAAATCTACCGCCCGACTTCCCTCCGCAGCCGTCCAGCAGCCGTCGTAGGACCTGGCTCTGGCCAGCTGCTTACAGCGTCGTCAACTTCTTCAAGGAATGTAGTACTGTTGTGGACAGATGTGCCACTCAGAACGACACGCACACCAGGAGAGCTGGCATTGACTTGGGCAACCATCTTCGCCTCCTCGTAGGTCGTACCTCCAACCATGAAGATGATGATGTCTTGAGGTTTATCCCGCGTGTGTCCGCTGCCTTCCAGGAACGGATACTGTAGCTCTTTCAATCGGCCCTTGATGAGATTTTGGAGGGTCATCTCGAGTCTGGGTGAGTGTTGCGTGTACACATTCTCAACGCCCTTGAGACCCTTGAAGCGATCCCTGGCACCGGAGAAGAAGGATGTTGACTCAAATAGATCAGTAAAACCCCCAGCTACTGGCGGGGCTTGGAGAGAGTGATGGTAGGCGAGAAGCTTGGGAATTATGTTAACACGATGGGAGGGAACATCGCCCGCAGTGACGAGCAGATCCAGTAATACCGGAAGAGAGTTATTCGACATGCTTTCGTAACGAAGACCGTAGAGGGCAACGAGGCGCACTTTGCAGTCGGCTGGAACATTCGGCAATGAGATGATGCGTTGAAGAGACTATGCGGGTCATTAGTTTCTCTTCTGTCAGTAGCGCTTGAGTAGGGCTTGAAGGTCTTCTTACCTTGAGATCATTGGAGTGGTTGTCATTACAGGCCAAGCTTTGCTCCAGTTCACTTACATCCAGCAGATTATCTTCTCCAACCCGTCGACTCAGCTCACCCACCAGAGTAACATGCTTGCTCACATTACCCGACAGCTTGCGAAATTCAGGGTAGTCCTCCACAAACCGTTTCATATCAGCGATGGAGTCGATGTTCATGTTACTCTGCGTCTTGGCCTGGTATTGCTCCACGTATTCTTTGATGTTTTGACCCAGATCACCAAAGTTCTGGTACATGTTCTTCTTGAAGAAGGGATCTTGGTCCTGCGCAAGGACAATTTCTTGTAGCTCAGGGCGGATATCAGGGACATCACGCAGATTGACTCTCCCATTGTGGATTCCAAGGAGCTCGTGGACCATAGCTTGGTAGGTCCATTGTGAAAGCAACGGGGTGATGGGATCGTCGCGCCGATCCAGAATGAGTAGGATCGGCGGCGTATCCGTGCGACGGAAGTTAAAGAGCTGTTCCTCCTGGGTGATATGGTATCTGACTTCGGTCGCCAATTTTCTGGCCAGCAGGCTATTCTTCTCGTAGCGGATCAAGGGGTTCTTCTTCAACGCAAGCAACAGGGCCAGGGTTCCTTCCGTGGCCCGCTGCAGCGAGTCGGGGTTCCAGAGGTCCGGCGTGTGGCTCCAAAGCCGCGAAAGCGGGAAGCCCAGATTCAAGTTGGATAGGTCCGGGTTGATGACCCAGAAATCGGCGAATTGTTCCTGCACGCATTGTACGACTTCGTGGCTGTCTGCCTCGGCTAGGCGCTCGAGCGAGGACTTGCGGATTATGTTACTGAGATAGATGAAATACTCGCCGTATTTGGGATCGCGGAGTTCGTCGATCAGCAATTGTAACGAATTTGAGGAAGGTCGCACAAAGCACAAGCATCGCAAGTGGCGCATCTTCTCTCGCGCGGTGTTGTCCAGGCGGTCAATGAGGTAGACCTCGTGGTTCAGGAGCGCGGACTGAGTGATGGCGGTCGATACAATGGAGACCTGAGTAGGAGGCAATTAGTCAATCAAGTCTCGGATTGTATATTGAGTCAAGCGCAAGTCCCACTGTCTCACTATCCAAGAGCAAGATCTTCATCTTTGTCGACGATGATCCTGAAGCCGACTCGCCGGCCGTCACCATCTTGGAGATGTAGCCCGAGACGGCCGCGACGACGTCCATCGTGAAAGAGCGGTGCGCCTGGGGCGCAAGCGATCGCAACGGAAGAGTTTGGACTCAAGGGATAGGCAATGAAAGGACAACAAAAAGACAAGTCGCAAGTGAGAAAGAAGCTCTGTGGAGTCGTGGACAGCAGGTACGGCTGGTCAGTCTGGATGACAGTCGAAGGGCCGCGGGGGTTCAGTGAGAGGTGGAGCCTGTCCAGGTGGTCGGTCATTGATTGCATTTGGCGCGTCTGCTCCTCCCACATGACGTCCTCACCGACGATCTTTCTCCAGGCCCTCTTTTTCCCTCCTTCTCTAGTCGCTTTGCTGGCTTCACTTCTTGCGAGATTCTTCCAGTACATGTATCTTCCATTCTCACAGATTGGTCTTCCATCAGGGTCGGCAACATGTTGCCCTATATAAATGCTTGTTCGTAACTTTCGTCACTGCGACTTTTGATGTTCCTCAGGAGAAGCTATAGCTTGGGTACCTCGGGCTAACCTTGCCGCAGTTTTTAGGTATCCGGCTGAGCTGACAGGTGCTTCGGTGGATGAGCGTACGTACCTATCTTCGTCATTATGCTTGACGGACACGTCTCCCGTCAAGGATTCTAATATCTTGTTCCAGTCAAGCTGCTGGCGTCTTTCTTGATCTCCTACCCACTCGCCGCTTTGCTGAAGCGTGTTCCGGATGCGCAACCGTGGAAGAAGAATGCCTTCATCATTGGAGCCTCGCTGTTTTATCTGGTGGGCCTCTTTGACCTGTGGGATGGCCTGCGAACATTGATCTATAGTGCCGCAGGCACATATGCCATTGCCTACTATATTGATGGCTCGTTGATGCCCTGGATTGGATTCCTGTTCCTCATGGGTCACATGTCGATCAATCATATCCAGCGCCAAATCCTCAACGACGCTCAAGTGGTGGACATCACAGGAGCGCAGATGGTGCTAGTCATGAAGCTGTCATCTTTCTGCTGGAACATCCACGACGGTCGCCTTCCTCAAGATAAATTGACCGAGGCGCAAAAGTACTCTGCCATCACCGAGTTCCCCAGCATTGTCAACTACATCGGCTACGTGATGTTCTTCCCGTCGCTCTTTGCTGGTCCCTCCTTCGAATACGTCGATTATCGTCGCTGGCTCGATACCACACTGTTCGACATCCCGCCGGGAACCGACCCGGCCAAAGTCCCCAAGACCCGAAAGAAGCGCAAGATCCCACGCAGCGGCACTCCGGCTGCTAAGAAAGCTGCCATCGGTCTATTTTGGATTGTGGCCTTCCTTCAACTGGGCTCGTGGTTCACTAAGGACTTTGTCCTTACCGATGCATTCATGGAGTTCTCCTTCCCACGTCGAGTCTTCACCGTGTACATGCTGGGCTTCACTACGCGCCTCAAGTACTACGGAGTGTGGTGTCTGACCGAGGGAGCATGTATTCTGTCCGGCATGGGTTACAATGGGTTTGACCCCGAAACCGGCAAGGTCTTCTGGAACCGCCTGGAGAACGTGAACCCATGGAGTCTCGAAACCGCGCAGAACTCCTACGGCTACCTGGGCAGCTGGAATAAGAACACCAACCATTGGCTGCGCAATTACGTCTACTTGCGTGTGACTCCAAAGGGCAAGAAACCTGGTTTCCGCGCAAGCATGGCCACATTTGCGACCAGTGCCTTGTGGCATGGTTTCTACCCTGGCTATTACCTTACATTTGTGCTAGGGTCTTTTATTCAGACGGTTGCGAAGAGTAAGTTCTCCAGGCTTGGCCAATGCATGAGCCCCATCCGCAGCCCTCTAAGAGGACATGCATGGTGTTTTCCAACCTCCTCGTCATCGACCCTCCTGCTAACCCTCTCACAGGATTCCGTCGGTACGTGCGCCCCTTCTTCCTCACCCCCGACGGAACCAAACCCACCCCCTACAAACGTTACTACGACATCGCCAGTTGGCTCGCCACCCAACTGACCCTCGGCTTCGCCGTCCTCCCCTTCATCTACCTCGACTTCACTGAATCTATGACCGTCTGGTCCCGCGTCTACTTCTACGGCATCATCGGCACCGCTTCCTCCATCATGGCATTCACCTCCTTCTCCCCCGTCCGCTCATACCTCACCGCCCAGCTCAAGCGCCGCAATAGACCGCATGTCCCGCGCACCATGAGCCAGGAGACGATCCACCCGCCTACCTTGGGCTTGTCGAATGATCTGGAGCGGGAATTCGACGAGGCTGTTGCGGAGATTCGCGCGGAGATTGACTTCAGAAAGCGCAGGGGAAGCGTGGCGACGATGCCGACTGGAGAGGATTTGAAACATGCGGTGGAGCAGAAGATTGGTCGGAAGCTGTGATCTGGGAGCTGGGAGCCTTCTAACCTCAGTCAAGAAAGGAAGGAGCTGAGAGAGAGTTCTCCAGGACTGGATACTCCCGTCTTATAATCTTCATTATAATGGTTCATCGGACACGATGACCTGGTCGTTCAGAGATACTCGTGTATGGTACTATGCACCCGAAACCGAACGACTACCCTGTATAGAATAGTGAAAGTGAAGCTAGATAGTGTTTTCTCACGACGCGCATGAATCGTGACAATCTGGACGTCAACCAAACGTACATTCCGATCTTACACCAACCTAATCACCATGAAACTGAAAACCACACAAAGGAACATCATCTACAGTCCACCCGGCCCTCAAGGTTGGGCAAGCGCTTTCTTCGAACCATTCACATACACTCTATACCTGAAATAGACAAGGCCTTACCTCGTGCATCATAAAGCTCGATGTTGTATTGCAGGAGACCGTATGAGGTCGGCAGTTTTTTAAAGATGGTATTACGTTTCATCCAATTTCTCCAATTTTCTGGGCTCATCTACCTAATGTGGACGTCAGTGTTCATTCCCATCGGGGACGGCACGTTTTGACCAGTGTGAATAGGGGTGGATGTCTCGAGGGTGAACGCTGAAATAGGGCAGGGCAAGACAGTGCCCGTGCTCGATTCAGCATTGTCTGATCACTCTCGTGGGATCAAGGCGAGAATCCGGATAGGTACCGGGTAGAGCTCAGGTGGATGGAGTATGTCTTGTAGGACGGACAAAGGTGGGAGGATTGATTGAGCATTATGTGGGAGATTGCCGGGTTCAAGAAACGACTCCTTGAAACAGCCAACCTTGAAGGACATGTTTAGGTCTTTTTGACTCTTTGAAAATTGATTATAATGTTACAGGCTGGACTGGAAGAGCAAGGTAGAGTAGATGAGAAAAATATATGGAATGGATCTAGAGAGATCGACTCGAGAGATGGGAAACCCATCAACTCGGAGTAAGAAGAACTTGAAACGAAACGGCTCAACGCCAGGAGGCGAGTCAGCACCGGGGAAGAAAAAATATATACTATCAACTTGACGCAAACATGCAAAGGGATGACGTGCAAGGAGAAGGATATTATGAATAGGAACCAAATATGTGCGTGGCAATCATGTCATGTAAAGTCGTGTCGGAGAAAGAAGGTCCAGCGAAATGAAGAACAGTGCCAAGAGTCAACGTGAGTTTAAGGAGGATGTGTTTTGTCGCGGTCGCTTTCGCAGAAAATGCATCGTCGCAAGAAATGCTATGCGTGAAAGTAATTGTTAAGACCAATAGCAAAGCCAGCGGATAAGAAAGAAGCAAGGCAATGAATCGAGATTGGGCGCGGGGATATCGAACGTGGTGCGAAGAAGGCGAAGCACTGGAAGAAGCAGTCGCTGAAAAGAAGAAGATGCAAAATTATGACCGGATTCAGCCGTGATGGTATACGGAGGTCGAGAATGAGGATTGAGAAGGTCAATCCAGGCGCCAATGGCGCAAGGACGCCTGGAGAGACCCAAACAAAGTAGAGGGCAGATTTAGAAACCAGTCGTGGTGCCAATGACGGCCAGTACAATCTAGCAATCATTAGTCGGACTGTTTTGTGGAAGCAGATATTTCATTTCTTCAAACACTCACTATAACGATGATGATCACCGCGCCAAGCGAAATCATCCAACGGTTAAGATTGCGCCACCAACGCGCATTCTCATGTCGTCGCCGTTGCAGCGACATCAATTGCGATTCTAATGCCGCCTCGACGTCCCCACCATGCTCTGTCATCTCTGGGGCGAGTTTAGGCAATGGCGGAAGAGGTAGGAATGCAGCGATTATCCAAGCTGAGAATGATACGTTAGTCAACAGCTCAACAGTGGGCCCAAGGACCTGGCGTCTTGCAGAGGGGGAATAATGATCAAAACTCACCAATGGGAAAAATGAAGCCAACACAGAAAGAGTACACCTGAATGTTCCTCCTTCCAAAGACGGGTTCATTTCGAGAGTCCATCGAAGGCGCAGTCCATGCACTGGTCGACCGTGGCATGCCGCGTTTCGCAAGCAGATGAGGCGACCAACTGTGCCGCGCTCCGCTGTGCGGCGTCCCAACTACTTCATCTTGCACATCAGGATTAGCAACCCAATGAGCACGAGGATCCAATGGGTCACTCTCAACGCGGCGTGGAACAAATCGAATAGCACCCGGTCGCTGCGGCAAGGCAATTTGCTTCGGTGCATTGTCTCGAATGAGCGATTGGGCAGGACTGGCAGCCGTGATCCGTTGAGGCGATCGTGAGCTCGAAGGCGAACGTGAACGGCTAGGGGACCGCCCGCGGGGGATGTTGAGCGCAGTGGGCATTAAACCGAAATTGAAGACACTGGAGTTGGAAGTCCCTGGACGGGTGCTGGGAGGTCTGCTCACATCCACTACCGACAAGGCAGGATGAATACTCATCGGATCAGCTCGGTAGTAAATCTTGGCCCAGGTTGGCAGGATATGCCACACGGTGTTCGACGACCCTCCAGTGCTCGGTCGCTTCATGCTGGTCATGCTGTTGCTGCGTCGAGATGCGGTCGATACACTATGCGCAAATTCGGGACGTGAGGGCAAATTGGTCAGACTGTCCAGTCGCTCCTCCTCGTCGCTTTCTGTCATTTGCCACTCACTGGAATGACTGCTGAATTTGGAAGCGACGGTCAGTGCATTTGAAGCTACACGGCTGGCGGGCTCTCCCGTGGAACGTGTAACGGCGATGTTGGCCTCTGCATCACTGGACCAGGTGGACGAGGAACGAGATAGGATGGGATTTTGACGACCTGAAGCGGGACCGGGCGTAAAATCCCGAACCGGTGTGTAATCTTGGTCAGACACAACTGAGACGGCAGCCTGAGAGCTTGTGGACCGTGATCGAAAAGCTGCATGTTGAAGTGGAATGCCACTATCGATCGAGGCCACAATTTCCGAGACCGAACGAAAGCTCAGCGTCGAGGAATTGGGTGACCGGGACTGACTCAAGGAGGGACGCCTTGTTACGGACTGAAATGAGGCCACGGAGCGCAAAGGTGGACTGGACCGGAAGGAGGAGCCAGAGCGTGTGCTCATCTGCTCGGCCGATATCCGACGCGTGACTGATTGAAATGACGCAATGGATTGCAACGGCGGGCTCGAGTTGAATGGGGATCCCGAGCGGGTGCTGACCCGCTCCGACGAGGCAGCTGTCTGAATCCACGGTGCTGAGACTCCGGTGTGACGAACGGCGGTGCCCCTCGAGTTCCATGAGGACAAGGAACTTGATCGTGGATTGGAATTTGATCTCGCCGCGGCGGGGGGTAGATACGTTTCACTGGTGTTGGCCAGTGTGACAAAATTGGGACTGGAGGGGCCCCCGATCGGCTCCATGTTAGGACTTGATGGCTCTCCGAGACGCCGGAAATTAGGGCTGGACGGCTCTCCGATGGGCTCGAGATTGGGACTGGACGGTTCTCCAATCCGTTCAAAGTTGGGGCTTGAGGGTGCTCCGATGGTCTCTAGATTGGGACTAGAGGGCTCTCCTAGGCGTTCATAGTTCGGACTGGATGGCGCGCCAATTCGTTCAACATTAGGGCTTGAATAGGGTTGTACCGAACCATCGTTGTCGCTCTCCAACCTCGACGAGCTTTGATATTCAGATTCAATGGCTTTGATGGTAGGGGTCCTCGTGGGTAAATCCATGTTCTCGTCGTCATCAGAATACTCGGGCTCCCAGGGACCCTCGGAGATATAATCAGCTAGCTTGGCCATGGGACTTGTGTCGGGCAAGGATGATTTGCTGGATGAGGGGTCATCCCACAGGCCAGGCGGCGAGTTGAACGTGTCCACCGTGGAAGAGACATCCCAGCTGTC
The DNA here is from genome assembly GCA_014839625.1 of Penicillium ucsense. Lineage (NCBI taxonomy): Eukaryota > Fungi > Ascomycota > Eurotiomycetes > Eurotiales > Aspergillaceae > Penicillium > Penicillium ucsense. The sequence continues at coordinate 33,731 of WIWV01000117.1, read as the reverse complement.
ACGAATTGACAGGTCCCGCGTGCTGCTGGCAGCATCTTGGCTGAATGATGGTGAGGAGATTGTGGAAGTGGATGCGCGGGGGTTACTGGCGTAGAGACCTGTCGGCGTCAATGGTCCCCGTTGTCCTTTGCCCGGAATGGGCAGCAGAATCTGCTCGGGTTTAGTTGGGAATGGCGTTGCTGTATACATGTCGGTATCGTCTTTGTCCCCGCTAATGATGCGGAGGGATTGCAAAGAACGCGTCGGCGATCGTTCGTTGGTGTGGGCCGAGGTTCGTTCCTGCAGTGCTCGACGCGGCCGCGGCCCCGGCGATGTGGACGGCCGTGATGTCGACATGATTTTAATCTTGTCGGGTCGGTCGATGTGGTCGAAAAGATAATGCTTTGCGAGTGTCAGGGCATCATTGAATTTCCGCAGAAGACGAAAATCGAACGACTACCGAGGCGGGGAAGCGCTTCAACGCGAGGCACTGGGAAGAATGCCAACAAGCTCGTTGAAATTGAAGCCCAAGTGGGCCAGAACCGGGCAACTGATGTGGATTCCTTTTCTGAACTCTGGTGGTAAAGACTGATTCGGGCAGATGGGCGCTGCACCAGCGGTTAATGAGCCCGATGTGACAGCCGCAAGGCAATGCAACAGAACAACGGGCGAGCAAGGACGGGCGAGCAATGACGGGTGATGGGAATGATTGTTTGTGTTTTGCGGAATTGGGTGTCGGGCGTGAGGAATGTTGGACTCGAGGGTTAGACTCAGTCTGTTCTGATATCACTGGGCACTTTGGAATGTCACGATGGATCTGACCAGACCGCACGAAGGAAGATCCGGTAGTGTAGTCACTGTAGTGCCGTCGGGCGGGAATGTCGATAATAATATTACCCTGAATAGACCGGGACGGTCGGTCGCTGGGGAACTGGAAGCGGGTCGGAATTCTTCACGAAAAAAGGAGCGGCGGGAGTGGGTAAAGCAATGACAATTGCAATGGTGTAGACTGTCGTGTAGTGGTACAACTTGGTGAAGGGAACGATAGTAGTCAGACAAACAGTCTATCCCGAAAAAAAGAGTAATTAAATGAGCGTCAAGTCGTCATGGACCACAGAATTAGGCGTCTGATCGTTTCAGCAGCATCACGGAGCGTGACCAGAAAAAGAGGGTCATTAAAGGGTTTCAAAAGAGGGACGACAGAGACAGAAGGACTGGCGGCCACCACCACATCATTCTCCGACGTGCAAAACAAGCAGCAACCGAGATAATAATCGCCAACCGTGGGAACGTGTGGAACGGTGGAACCGCGCGAGGGTAGAAGAAGGGGAAAAGAAGGAAGTGAGACACTGGGCGATCTCGCGAGGGAGACGAAGGGGCAGCAGCCGCCCCAGCAGCAGTGGGGGAAACTCGGGAAACAGAGTCAACCAACTTGGGGCAGAGTCAGAGCAAGTGGATAGAGGCGAGTGGAGCGTCTGTTGGTGGAAAGTGGAAAGTGGAAAGTGGACGGTGGACGGGTGGAGAGGGTACCAAGTGGGACGATTCTGGACTCGAGCTCGGCGGGAAGCACAGCTGAGGATTGACTAGCGGGTGAGCACGAGAGATGCAGGAGACGGGGTGCAATGGTTCATCGTGGCAGCATCTTGACGTATGGAGGGAGAGAAGATCAAGGGTGGATGGAGGATGACTGGGGAAGCGATGAGAGAGAAGAAAGCGCCGGGCGATCCGCAGGTTCTGAAGAGGGACGGATGCGTGGTCACGGACTGTCAGTGTCCAGTGATCAAGCGCCGGCCAGCTCCAGTTGGAGTCACGACACGCAGGTGGCAGTGCGTCAAGTGCCTGAGCTGCGACGACTTGAATGCAGGTCGACTATTATTCTTGAACTACTACTAGTTAGTCGATTACTACACAACTACTGTGCCATCGTCCTCACCTCATGCACTGCAGTCTACACTCTACACTACTCCTAGAGACTCGAGACTCGAGACTCGGTTGCTGCAGGTACAACCCTGTGAGTTAGCCCATAACTACCAGAAAGCGTTGGTTGCCAGGGACCACGAAGAACATCAACAACGAGGCCCAGCCTTTTTATGCGGAAATCACGCACGTAAAGCTAGACAATGCAATTCTCAAAGGTCTTGGGCCTAGTCGATTGGAACTTGTGAGTCCGATTCATCTATGGATGGTACTTGGATACGCGATGAATGCATTTTGCGCATTCGATCCCCACTCGATGCCACAGTACCTGACATAACACGATTGTCAATATGGACAGGTAAGTAGCCTGACACTAAGGTGAGTCTTTCATGTGCATTGATCCTCCGGCCCAGCCTTTGATGGAAACTATAGTACTTCTCGTCCTTGTAGCAATACACTGTCACCCACGACTAGACTCGTTGAGGGCGCCGAATGCTGTGCGACTGCGCTGTGCAGTGGACAGTTGTATACTGGTGCTGCATAAACACCTCCTCGAGGATTGCAGCATGCCACATGCAGTATAGGCCTCGGGGCTAAAACAGGAGGCTTCATGTATGCTGAGTTGTCCACCCTCCACATCCAGCCTCTTCTGCGAATCGAGCGCCTCACGTAACCCCAACCCCAGTTCGCAGCTGCAGCCACAGCTGCAGGGGGGAGGAGCAATCGAGGAACGCGTGCTCTCCGGAGTCGGACCAGTTCCTAATGCCATGCCGTTGCAACTTGCGACCTTTAACTACACGACTCCACGAGTCAACACCATCTACTGGTTCACACCTGAGAGTCCCAAGGTACACCAGCCGCTGGGTCTTGCGGCTCGCGGCTCGCCCGTCGCGACCGTTGGCTCACATTTCAACTTTCCATTGGATCGGTTCAACTTTACTGATTCGGCTGGTGTTGATGGTCTTTGTTTTTCTTCCTTACTGGCCCGTATACTTGAAATTGTACCCGTCTTTATGGACATATTATCAATCTTGTCCCTATTCCGTGTCCCAGTTCATTGTCCCTCGATAGTCTTCGCTTCCGTGAAATCGAGATCGGGCGAGATTGAGACTGCCATTCAAGGACCTCGGCCAGGTGGGTCCTTTTATTGATTTCTTGTGGATTTCCTGAATGGCCCCGGTCATTTGCCAATGGCCGCCAGCTCCTGTAAGCGGCCTCATGGAGACCGAAATTCGATTTCGGGATGAAATCATTGGAGGGTTCGGGGGCAGAATGCAGGTCCATGGCACACATCAGAGCTTGGTACTTTTGTACTGGCAATATAGTGGTGATTCCACACTCCACACTGGTGACTGGTATAGAAATTAGACTATAGAGTAAAGAAAAGGGACTATGAGAAGGTGCAACTGGCATATGTCTAGACTCTAGACCCTCCATCAAGCTTTTCGGAGTTTACAGCTGTCGTTCTACAAAATAGAAGTTACCCCCCTGGCGATAAATAACAAATAATAGACCACAAGTACCCCTGTACGCATATCCAGGACACACCCTCATAACCTCGCAAACTGCAGATATAGCCCAAACCCATGCCTCGGAGGACTCGCTGACTCCATACATCCCCCTTCCCAACCATAGCTGCGTCGGTGTGCCCGGCTCACTCGACCCAAAGTAGCATGCTCCCCCATCTCCACGCAATTATCGCCCCAACCCACTGCTCAATATTCCATGTGCCTGATGTCCTCTACCGGGCACCTCCGTCTCGCTCCATCCGAGCATCCTTGATTTCCGATCTTTGCTGCGGTTCATTTCGATTTCCACTCTCCGGGGATCCGGAGTCTCTCGGGGCGTTTTCCTTCTCTGCGCCCACTGCCGCCCACTGGTGGATCACTGTGGTTCGGGCCCAGACTTTCGAGCAATATTCACATCCGGACGGGAGCTCGTATGGGTCCAGCGACTCCATTCAGGGACGGTTACGGGTTCTTCGGTACGTGATGCGGCCTCGCCGCCCAGTATGCTATCTGAGTCTGACCTCATCGTTAGTTGATTGTATATGCATCAAGGTAAGTCCTGTGTGATTAATGTAGGGTATTGTATGCTTTGCAATGGTATGCAGTTGGAGTATACATAGTTTCAAGAAAGTGGTACAATTGCATAACTCATACTGTCACAGTACCTAGATATCCTTTGAGTCTATAACATTATGACACTGCGGAACACTGTGAGGCAGTAAGGCTGCTGTGCAGACAAACACCAGGTATATCCCTCGTGTTCACACCGAGTATACGGTCCTATGATCACCAATCTCACTGTTAACCTTGGTCTAGACTACCTCCAAGGTAATAGCTATGCCTATAGTGGGTATATTACACGTGTGTCAGATCTTATTGGACTTAATTATCAACACTGATCCTGAAACACCCTCTGTCATTATCGGTCAACTGCCCAATCCAACAATAGATCACCCCTATCAAAACATCTCGATCTCCCGAGTCCCCAGACCAACCTAATCGGCATCATCCAAAATCATGTCTCGGTCAACTCATCTTAACATTCTCATCGAATCGAATCGAAGACAACGCCCAACCCCTTGTTCAGAGAAACACACAAGAAACAAAGACAGGGTATGACTTCATGAAGCCTCCCGTCGCCGCAATAAGCTTCATCTACAGGTAAGTTTCTTCTCCCCTCCGTCTCCGTTCACGGAGCAACCAGCCCGGTAACTCGTCATCGGCGACATCAATCCACCTGCACCTGCTACACCTTACTTCAATTCATGCACATCCTCATGTCACTCGTGGCGGAGTTTCGGACAAAAATCCATGCACGGGTACTCAGCTTCTAGTTCACCCTCGTTTGACTCTGAAGGCCACACCCTCGCGTTGACTCATATTTTAGTAAACCTACGGTAGCTTGAATGGAGCCATCTACATAAAAGGGGTGAAATGCTGGGAAACTTCGAAGTGCAGCTGATCCGTCTATCCTCCGGTCCGTCGGTAGGTACCATGAAACGATACCTCATATATTCACCGACACTCCAGGTAAACTACATAAAGATACCTTCCTACAGGACCTCCAGCCCGTAAATAGCGGTGTCGATGCCGGTGTTGGTATTGCTTCTAATTTAGGCCATGCATGAGCAAAAGAAGCAATTAAAAAGGAGTAGATGCACCATCCAACTGGAGCAGGGAAAACAAGTCAAGCGCTCGGGCCAATTGTTCCTGCGACGAGACTGCAGGGGGAAATTAGCTGTGGCTGTGTGGTCGTGACGGGATGACTTGACTAAGCTCCCGTGCGATCTGGTGAGATCATCCATGGCTGTCCCGTCTCGGCGATGGGTTCATATCTCGATGTTAGGTAGACGCATCCCGTCCTTCGCTCTAAACAGCGTTGTGATCACTTTCGAGTGGCCTCGATCCATCTCATAGACGGGTTGGTAGTTCCACCATTCGTTACCTTCGCCAAGCTCCCGTAATGTCTGCAGACGTAAGAATCGCGCGGACCGCGCCTAAATGCCATTATGCCAGAACCTGCCATAATCAACGGGTCAAGCGATCGCGTTGCTCCTTTGATCAAAACTGGAACTTTAGGAGGGTGACCAAATCTCGCATTTCAGTGCTACATCAAGAAGGCGTTTGGGAGATAGAATCGCCGATAGTATCAAATGGCGGTGCGGTGAGTCATGACTTAAAGCAGTCCATGCATTGACTCCTCACAGTCTCACTCGCTTTACAAGATCTGAGCATCATTTCTCTTGCCCAAACAATCCATCCCGAGTATGTGGCTAGCTGCAAGAGGCTACTCTCTCTTTTCTGGACAGCCCTCCCCATGGTTCTTAGGGGCAGCGACCTCAACGCAATGAATATCCTCGTCAATCCCGAGACCATCTATATCATAGGAGTTATTGACTGGGCCACATCAAGGGTCCTACCGTTCGGCTTTGCCCTTACGAGCTTGATAATCCTTTGAGCTAGATAGCTCAAATCCTCTATATGTATGGTGTCAAGATCGATGCGAAGGGTGCAGTGCAAAAGCGTGCGGACGGACCAATCGAATGGTTCTCTCGCGTATCTCGATGCTTTCTGTATAGCTGATGAGTGGGCTCCTCTTACCCGAGCCTACTACTTATGATGTACTGCAACGCAGGCATGCATCGATGTCCACGTGGCCGTAGGTAGGATGTCATGTGCGGACGCAGGTCAGGTACTTCGAAATCGGTTGGCTGTGAAGTCTGTGTGTGCGTGATCTTTGCAAGGTGTAGCCAAGAGATACGCCCGGGCGTACCAGTTAGATCACATAACCATGTTGACAACTGCTGACCTCGTTAAACTCCAGTTGACATGGATCTGATATGCTGAAACTGTGATACATATGTGGTCTTAGCTAAAAGCCAAGATAACGAATAAATCATGGATAATGGTATGAACAATCAAAGCTTCAACAGCGAGCCTATCATGCTCCTGTCTGATAACGAAGATCGTAACGACATTACCCAGTAGCTAGGTCGCTCCCACACTTAACCTTGTTGAATACGACCCCCAGTGGTAATACAGTTGTATTCATATCCGCCCCTCCACAACAAAGAAACCTCCGGTCTGGATCTGCCGATTGCTGGGGCCTTGATAAACAGGCCGGCTGACGTTTCTCTCCCAAACAGACGTCAGTTATCAAGTTCTCATTTTACCCGGTCCATCGCTGCCATGGCCCCCGTGGGAACGATCCTGGCTCGACTGAAGGGCCTTTACAGCAAACATCAAGGTTTGTTTTTGTTTCTCGTCCTCGTTATGGTGACGGCTTTGCGAAGGTCACGACTACATAGCGAAGGCTACAGAGTTCCAGACCTGTCACAACTGACCGGACCGACTTAGATGAGCCCTCATTATCAGTGCAAACGGTTACGATATGCTCAGTATGGCCTCACTGGATCCTTCAACGCCTTGAAGGCGGCAGCCAAGTTTCAGTTCCTTGCTAACGATACCCTGTTCCAGGTCGCCTTGACATTACTCTACGTCGTACCCTTCTATCTCTCTCCAGCCACGCGACCCTCACCTAGTCTCAGCCGTGATGCGCCCTCAGTCATCCGAGCGCGCATCCGCGTCGTCACCCTCTCGTGCATCACCTGCTCCCTCGTCGTTCTGTGGTTGATCGTGGAAAAGGGCGGGTCTTCGCCCAGTGCGGCATTGACTTTGATGGGTTGGTGGCCGCTTGACCTGGGCGATATCCTGCGCACCTTGCTCTTGACCGCGATCCTGTTTTTGGGACCACTCTACGAGCGTGGAATCGCTGAGGGGGAATGGCGCTCATGGTTCAGTCGCACGTCATGGTCTCAGTCTCTCAGCGGGTGGATTGGGTGGAGGAACTTCGTCGCGGTAAGATCAGTAGCCTAACCCGCCGTGCCTTTTATGCGATAAGATGACTTGTGACTAACATGTTTCCTCATAACGTAGGGACCTATCACCGAAGAAGTCATGTTTCGCTCCGCATTGGTCCCTCTTCATATCCTTGCGCGCGTCTCACCCGGTCGCATTGTTTTCCTGTCGCCTCTATACTTCGGCATTGCCCACGTCCACCATTTCTATGAGTTCCGACTCACTCATCCAGATACCCCCGGACTCGCGGCTCTGCTTCGCTCTGTCTTCCAGTTCGGCTACACTACCGTCTTTGGCTGGTATGCCACCTTTGTGTATATCCGGACCGGCTCTCTTCTAGCCGTCATCCTGGCCCACAGTTTCTGCAACTGGTGCGGACTCCCCCGGCTCTGGGGTCGAGTCGAGGCCGGAGAGCCTTTGGGGCCGCCCCTGCGTGGGAAAAAGGATGAAGATCGGAATGGCAACACGGTCACCGTGGGAGACGGCCAATTGGGGATTGGATGGACAGTAGCATACTATGTGCTTCTGGTGGCTGGTGCAGTGGGCTTTGCCTGGTGCTTGTGGCCTTTGACAAACTCATACAATGCCCTGGTGACATTTGAAAAGAGCACGAGAGGTCAGGGTGTGAGGGGTCGAAATTGATACCAGGACTCGGGCCTGCCTTCTTCCCTTATTTTTAAGAGCCATGCAGACAAGACACATTAATGACCCACGAACCCTTTGAGCCTGGAGAACTCTAAGATCCCTCGATGAAGGTTGAGAATGCCCGAATGATTCACGCGGATCTCTACCACGACCGACGTTACAATGTCTACTGTGAGTTTCGGCTATGTTTAAATTGATAACCATTATAACCATGTTGATATCTGCATATCCTCGAATGATTCATAGTGCTTTTCAAAGTACACTGAACTTCTGAAGTCAACCAACACATACCGAGGCAATCCAAAGTCAATCGTAATTCTCACAGCTGCAGCAGTATCAAGACAAGGCGTTCAAGTGATGATACGCAAATACTCCCGAGTCGCGGCAGCTCATTTGCGACGTAATCCCCCATATTTTCATTAAAACACAAGTAAAGTATCTACCTGTCGCCCCAGCGCACTAGCCCCTCATCTAATGCATGAGCAGCGAACAACTGGGCGACATCAATCGCGCTCGCGCTTGAGGGCTCTGATACTGACTCGTCTAAGCTGGTTCTGCTAATCAACGTCGATGTCAGTTGAGGGGCCGAATCGGAAATAGTACCGGTAGGTACTAGGCAGTAGGTACCTACTTTATCTACGTAGTGTTAATGTTGTATCTCCCTCCTAGACCGTAGACGTTCGCCTAGTGTAAGACTAGCTTTCGTTGGGGACGTGACTTCCGTAGACAAAGGTCTTGACCTCGGATCTCGACCTCGAGACATATATCGAAGCTTACTGGGTAAGCTACGGTAACTTAAGTAGCTTAGTGGGTACAATAGGAAGTAAGCCTTAGCACTCGAGGGGGCCAATGTGCCGGCCCGAATATCGATCAAGCCTCGGGCAAGAGAGAGAGCAAGCAGCCACCACATAGAACAGTTGGTGATGCATTGCCAATGGCGCAGCCAATGTCAAATCGTATTCACTATACACAGGGCTGGCACTTGGCATGGTACCTCGGAAGAAGAGAGGATTAACGTCTGCTCCGACCCGGATGAGGCGTTCGGGATCATGACTACCTAATATGAAAGCTCCGCGTTCCAACTTAGTCTAGCTCACTTTCCACCTAGTGTTTCCGGGGCAGGGTACACAAAGTAAACACTATAGTACGTCAGCATTAATCGAACTCATCGAATTGGACCTTCTAATTGACACTTCAATTTCGTCTCCTTTAGATTCCTGAACCGTTTACCGTACACTGTGCCCCAATTCTGTGTTCAACACCTACAACGATGTCCTCTCCCAAGAAACTATGTGCACTTTGTTGACGAGTGTTCGCGGTAGCCCTGAGTCGTTCTCGTCATTCTCGTCGCTCGAGAAAATGATGGATTCTGAGCCGCACTCGCCATCCGGAATACCGGGTGCTGTAGTGTTATCTGCACCTTCGATCTCCATCCTCAAACAAACTGCCAACGATGTCTATCTTCGACTCAACTCCGACGCGTCCTACACAAACCAGTTCATCGTCGTCAACCACATTACCCAGTCGTTACAAGCGTTACTCTCCGAAGAAGACAATCCTATCGGTCGTTATACCAGGTTAACGCTCGACAAACAGCATCAGCAAGCAGTCATTCCAGTCATACCTTCATCGGATCACGGACGTGTCACAGAACGCTTCCTCTTCTGTCTTGGTTGCAAAGTCATGGACATGGGAGTTGATAGAAATCTGTTCTATATTGAGGGGCAAACGCGATTCCCTGGAGGATCATGCGAAAAGGAACCTGACCAAGGCTTTACGCCTTTAGCGAGTCCGTGCGATCTGCCTGAGTGGCCCTCACTGGTTGTTGAAACTGGTCTCTCGGAATCAGAGGTCCAATTGCGGAATGACGCGCATTGGTGGTTCTCAAATTCTGATGACAAAGTGAATATGGTGCTTCTTATTTACATTAAGAGGCAACCCAAGCCCCATGTCACCTGGCAGCTCTTTCACCCCAAATCCGCGAATACCAGAATCACGCGCGGACTACAAGCCGAGGTCGATCGCGCGCTGTCGTCGGATGCCACTCCCGCTCAAACGGCCTCGCCGTCAAAGCTACAACCTGACTTGGCAGCTGAAATGATCACTGTCACTGCGACTAATGTCGACAATACCCCATTGATACTTCCATTTGAGGAAGTCATGCGCCGTCCGCCCGACCCAAACACGAAGGAAGGGGACCTTATCTTTACCCCTGAGGACTTCCATTATTTCTGCCGCTCCGTTTTCTCGGCTTAACTTTCGAGGGATCTCTGTGATCCAATAGAATGCACAACATGGCTAGGTCGCGAAACCTACTTCAGAGGTGTTTATCCATGGTATGATTGACGACCTTATTAGAATCTTAACTGACAAAGCTATCATAGCCAGACGAGATGCACTAATCGACGAGGTTATCGACGAAACCATTAGCCGAGTTCTTTCTATGATTACCGCTATTGTTATTGTTATCATGAGGTGAATAGCTGTTTTGCTTAAGAAAGCCTAATACACGTCTAGCTTGTCAGCTTTGCGTAAGAGATCATATCATTCTGTAGCCGTCATTCGTGGAAAACTAATGCCTCCGGGGGTGAGCATATAGTACTGCCGCTACTGCGCCTGCTGCAGAACCTCGTAAGGTACTGTCTCATGTCTCTCGACCATTACACTTGTTCCATGCGCGTTAGTTAATCCATGATGGTTCTCAAGTGGTGCCACTAGCCTTAAACGGATCTACCACTGTCAAGTATACACCGTAGACTGTACTACATACTACCTCAGCACATCCACGATACCTACCTGTATACATTCACTCAGTTTCTCGATCTGCCGCTAAATGACAATTTGCGATTACGCAGTACGTACCGTCCATATCACCGTGACCCTACAGAATACATACTTAACGGACCCGATGACTGAGACAATCGAGGGATACTTTGCAATCAAAACTGAAAGCTAGTGACTTTACCAAGAATCATGTTGACATGGCTGTTCCAAATCTCTACTAGTTGATGCCTGGCAAGTGGTAGAACCCGCCTTTCCCCGACAAAGTCCGTAGGAACTAGGATCTCGTGAGCGAGATGCCGAAAGTCACGAGCATGCAACGATATAGCCTGAATACTCCGGGTCGATGAGAGACCGGACCGGAACGAATGGATGAGATCATGATCATCTTTGTAGCCAGGTAAGCACTATGAACACGGACAGTTTGTTCTGGAGCTGGAGGGAGGCTCAAATTGAGGCCAGGTATGATGAATGTGAAAGGCTGCAGTATGTGTTGTAGTATCAAGATTGTATTGAAATTACAGTAGTGTCTTGACTGTCTTCAAGTCTTGCCTGCCTTCAGATCTGTGTAAAGGCTACAGTAGTACCGTGAAGTCTGAATTGGGGAACTTGCTGGATGTGATCCTCATGGACTGGATGAGGGTGTACTATAGCTAGTGTAGTGTGTAGACATGGATCATAAATAGTGTGCATCTCTATAGAAGTCATCGACCGGCTGATTATGTACAGAGCCTCATAGACGAAGTACATACCTTATGAATGATGCAGGTACTGCCTGAAGCCTCAGATTTACTTAAAACTCTGCGTTGCGCCGTATCGGGACAAGGCTGCTAGAATTGTTTGATCCCAGGTTGATATCGGGTACTACTCCGAGGGAGAAAAAGATGCAGCTGTTTAGTAACACAGTAACACGAGGCGGCATGGAAAACGAGGTGTTTATATAATTCTTGCGTGAATATGCAAAATAAGAAGGATCAATTTCCACGGACTTCGTTCGGTCAAGCCTTTCGTTAAGTAAAACACTTCAAACCGCATCTTTATGAATCAGAGAATGATAACTTTTCCTCTGAGGAAGCTCAAACTCATTGGTTGGTATGTATTCGCTCCTGGCTGCCGCCCTGCCACGAAAGTAAGGATTCAGCAGCCTTGTTCAAAAACCACAAAAAGAATAAAATATATCATCAGATAGAAAGAAAAAAACATACAACAGCCAGGATTCGCATGTGGTCACCCACCATACTACTAACTGGCCGGCGTGTGGCTTAAGTACGGCTGAGCGGACGGGAAGCCCTGTTCTCCACACCCTATGGTCGTATGTGCTTGAACCATCTGCCCAAAAAACCTAGATCCTTCAAATGATGCTAAATAAAGGATGAATTTCCCAGGACTTCGGTCAAGCCTTGAAAGTAAGACTCTGGACCGTATTTTCACGACTCTGCGGGGAATAGTTCTTTCTTCTCGGAAAGCTCAGACTTGTTGGAACTCGGTCGGCATGTATTCAATCCTGCTTGCCGCCCTGCTACGAATGAAAAGTAAGGATTCAGAAGCCTTTGTCGAGATATATTGAGAACAAAAAGCGAAGAATAGAAAACATACAACAGTCAGGATTCGCATGTGGCCACTCGCCATACTACTCAGTCTCACTTACTGATTGACAGCTGTGTGACCTGAACACGGCTGATAGTAATAGGACTAGACTAGGGTGCCTTCTTACCCTGAAGTATCTTCCGTCGCGCGACGAGGGGTGATTAGCGCTTTGGGTGTGCGACAAACGGGTGAGATCCTATAACTAGTTACAGCATTGACCGGCCGTTTCTTTTTCCTGGGGCACACATAAACATCACACAACTGGAGGACATTGATCGCGCCTCTGCCATACCTAACGCCTCTGAGCCCAAGATAAACTGCCTCGCTCCAGCAAGTTGTTCATCACCAATTAATGCTGGCTTAGGGAGGTTTCTTTTCAAAGGCCAGAATCCGCTGGCAGGTATGGATACTTCACTTTACGAGGGGCGGTCAAACTCTACAGTCTAGATATGTTTATTGTTGACTGCGGTAGATCGTACCCCAAGCGACTACCTACGGCAACGTTTCAGGGAAACAGACTCGTCGTCCCGTCTTTGTGGATATACTCTAACTATACTCCATCTACATTGGCTATGTCGTCGAAACCTTTCATAGTTTTGAGATGCGCGTTCCGTAGACTGGAAGGTGGTAAGCTGGTGCCGTAGCTCTTTACTGCACATCAGACGGTTGTATAATACTAGAATCTCGCCTAATCACGCTTCGAGATCTTGGATGCTACGTCGACCTAGGCTAGGTAGTTAGAGTTGTTTCTCCGCGCATGCCTTTTACATCCACTCGCGAGATTTGCTTCCTCCCCAAAGACTGCTTCTCGCGGCCCAGAACCCACTACGAAGGCATAGGCGCTAAAATCTAATTTGCGAACGGAAGTACAAATGATTCTGAATCGTATTGAGCTATTTTGTGACAGCAAATTGCGGTTTTCATTTTACTAGACAGTAGACACTAGACACTATGGAGACAGTTAGACACCATAGAGTGAGACATTGTATGACATGGATTCTCTTCAACTTGGGCAGAGTGCAGAGTCAGATATGTCTTCCACCGGTCAAGCTTCATACGAAAAGGATGATAGGTAACTGCTCGTCAGATTGCAGTCTCAAGAGTACACGGGCTCATCAGTAACCAGGGTGTTATATGCAGAGTCTCATCCTCGCAGCCCATTGTCACATGTACCCGTGTCTGGCTGTCCGCTCGTTCCCCAGAACGCCCTAGGCTGGCGCTTGGATGTTGCACTCGTTCAGCCGGGATTGTTGGGGATAATTGTGAGGCTTTACACTAGGCACCCGCCCGCATTTGAGACTTATGGCTGGTGGTCTCACTTATCTTATGTAGTTTCCGTTTGACAACTGCATCGAAGCCTTCTCGCCGTCACTCTCTCTTGTTGAAATATACCGACCTTGTAGTCGAACATGCCGCTGAGATCTTTGAGCCGCGATGCCTACCGGGTGGGATGGATATGCCCGTTGGAGGTGGAACAGATCGCGGCAATGGAGATGCTAGACGAGAATCACGAACCTCTTCCGCAACCGCCCGGGGACACAAACATCTACAATCTCGGCAGCATCAACCACCATAACGTGGTCATCGCTGGTCTCCCGCGGGCGGGGAACTGCTCTGCAGCCACCGTCGTTACTCAAATGAGGATGACTTTCCCAACCCTCAGGTACGGCCTGCTGGTCGGGATCGGGGGCGGCGTCCCCACAAAGACCGACTGGGGAACGATCCGTCTTGGACATGTGGTTGTTAGTGAACCGACGGGTGTCCACTCGGGGGCGATACAGTACGACCATGGGAAGGCGAAGGCGGGTCATTTTGAACGCAAAGGGTCTCTCGCACCGCCGCCAACTGCTCTTCTTAACGCTGCGCGGGAAGTGGCTGTCCAGCGCCAACGGGTGGATGATGACCCAATTTGGATGAATTTGGATCGAATCCAGACGGGCCGTCGAGGACTTCGCCGCTTCAAATACCCTGGCGCCGCGAATGACTATCTCTACCCATCCAGCTATCTACATGGCCAGGAAGGGGTACCGTGTGAGAAATGTGGATGTGACCCAGGGCAGCGTATCGAGCGACCGACGGACGAGGAAGATGACTCGTTCATTGTTGTACACCGAGGCACCATAGCATCTGGGGAGTTGGTGATAAAAGATGCTCAGAAGAGGGATGATCGGGCGCAAGAGCATGGGGTAGTATGCTTCGAGATGGAGGCCGCAGGAGCCCTTGCCGATTTCCCATGTATTGTGATTCGAGGCATCTCCGATTATTGCGACTCACATAAGGACGACCAGTGGCATGGTTACGCAGCGGCGGTGGCGGCCGCGTATGCACGGCAGTTATTTTTTCACATGTCCATCGAAGAGGTGCAACGGTAATCTGTCGCTGTCCCGGCATGGAAAGGCCAACGACAGATATTGATAGCTGATCAATGCGTTCCGAGAAATCCGAATATAACGCCTACATCTTTCGAGCTCCCGCTTAATCTGTCCGAGACATCCCAAGTGGCCCGGTTCGTCGCACGAGAAGATCAGCTGAAGAGGATTCAAGGGATCTTCGACACACCTGCTGGACGCCGTATTGCTGTGGTGCATGGGTTAGGTGGTATCGGCAAGACGCAGCTGGCAATCGCATACATCAGAAGGAACCGATCTGATCATTCGGCGACACTATGGCTCAATGCAAAAGATGAATCAGCATTGAAGCAAAGCTTTGCTCGCACAGCTGAGTGGATTCAACGCCACTATCCATCTCTGACATATATTGAAAGTGCTCTGGAGAGCCGAGACCTGGACATGACGGTGAAAGCGGTCAAACGATGGCTGGATGAGCCGAAGAACGATCGCTGGGTGGTCGTCTATGATAATTATGACCATCCCATATTGGGCAATCAGAAGAAGAAAAGCTTAGTCTCTGCTTCCCTTTTTGAAGCAAGTACCAAAAGCGACCACGACGAAGATCTCGCAAAGGCATTCGATCTGCGGAAATTCCTGCCCGAGACCGACCATGGTGCCATTATTGTGACGACGCGGTCCTCGATGGTAAAGCTAGGCCAGATGATTCACTTACGCAAGCTTGAAGATATCAATGATGGTCTTGAGATCCTGGCTTCCTTCTCTAGGCGTAAAGATCTAAGACAAGGTGAGCGTCGAACGCACGGTTTGATGTCTTGTACTAACATTAAGCAGACCCCGCAGCCACTAATCTTGTAAGGGAGCTCGATGGACTTCCCCTAGCTCTCGCGACGGCTAGAGCATATTTAGAGCAGGTATCGACCAGCTACGCCGAGTACCTCCAGCTATACCGAGAATCATAGCAGCGATTACACGAAGAAACGCCACAGCTAGAGGCATCCGATCAGAAGCTGTACTCGACATGGAATCTCTCGTACCTATACATCCAGCAGCAGAGTCCAATTGCGGCTATGTTTCTCCGACAATAGGCCTACTTCGCCAGTGAAGACTTATAGTATAAGCTGCTGAAAGCCAGCGGCCCGGAGACACCGGAATAGCTGGGCGCACTAACAAAGGACGAGCTCACATTTGACAAAAGCTTAAGAATTCTGTGCAGCCACGGCCTCGTTAACGCTAACCCGGTTTCCCCGT
Source organism: Penicillium ucsense (assembly GCA_014839625.1). NCBI lineage: Eukaryota > Fungi > Ascomycota > Eurotiomycetes > Eurotiales > Aspergillaceae > Penicillium > Penicillium ucsense. The sequence goes on along the minus strand of WIWV01000117.1, from coordinate 17,857 downwards.
TACAGCGCGAGAAGTCACGAGGGTATAGCGTGCATAACTACGTTCATTCGTGGATAATACATATGTTAAACCAGGGATTTGATGAGTGTATGGCCTAGACAGCAGTCCAATCTGTAGCGCGGCGTATACCTAAAAATAGCGAACACGAATACTGGCTTATACAACGGCGGCTGATTGTATATGTAGACCGATATCTCGAGATCTTGAGAAATCAAGAAGTTGATGATAGCGCTGTAGGGGATCTATGTTCTTTGGGTCTTCTCTATACGGATCAGGGCCGGCTCCCGGAGGCAGAGGCGATGTTCAAACAAGCCCTGGAAGGCAAGGAGAAAGCGTAGGGACGAGAACATACGTCGACACTAGGCATCGTCAACAATCTCGGTGTTCTCTACACGGATGAAGGCCGGCTTCAAGAGGCACAGGCGATATACGAACGAGCACTAGAGGGCAAGGAGAAGGCACTAGGACGAGGACACACGTCGACGCTGGAAACCATCAACAACCTCGGTAATCTCTACATGAAACAAGGCCGACTGCGAGAGGCGGAAGCGATGTATAAACAAGCACTAGAAGGCAAGGAGAAGGTGTTAGGACGAAAACACAAGTCGACGCTAAAGACCGTCAACAACCTCTGTATCCTCTACACGGGCCAAGGCCGGCTCCAAAGGGCAGAGGCGATGTACAAACGAGCACTAGAGGGTAAGAAGAAGGCGCTGGGATGAGAACATACGTTCGATGCTGGAAACCGTCCACAGCCTCGATAGTCTTTACGCCTAACAAGGCCGGCTCCAAGAGGCAGAAGCGATGTACGAACGAGCACTGGAAGGCTACGAGAAGATTTTCATTGTGACCTCACCTCTTACCTACAATCCTGCCCTGAAAAATTCCACGAATCATGGCTTTCTATGTGAGGAATATAGGGCAAACTTAGTAGATACCGCTCTCTTGTATGATCACTGGGCGCTGGCGGGTATTAAGGGTGTTTAGGGCCGGGATGGCGAACATTATGCCTCGCCTTCCAACAGATTGAGAGTCTTTGACCCTTTTGGGTGTGATAGAAACTACCTTCAAAAGCGTAAGTTGTGTAGCGACACAGTCAGAACTCGGATAGGATTATATTGTTATTCGATAGTTTTATTTTAATTTTATAGTGAGATTGCAGAGTCGTGATTTAGGGATGTGTTCGCGTGGTATACGAGGTGGTGCTGCACCTACCGCAGCCACCTCCATCAGAGGGATATAGGTATCTGTTCATATGGCATATAAAGAACAATCTTAAGTAAGCAGTGTGAGGTCTTTTTCGGCGTAATCGAGGGAGCTACGACTACGAGTTGGATCATCGGTCTAGTAACGACAAAGCCTGGTGGTTTGTATGTATGGGGTGGTACATATATAACAATAACGAATGTAGTATACAGAATCAAGATAAGCGTAAACAGGTAGGAAAGTCTTGGTGTAACCTCATAATGATCCCCAGTGTTGAATCATAAGTTTCATTGTCAGGATGTGTTGAATGTAGGACGCAGAAGAGAATAGGACTCGTCGGCCGGATTGAGGAATACCTCTAATGCTTGAAGATCATGGCGTTACCTGCCCCGACCGAGGCACAAGCATTAATCAGGCCATTTGCCGTGTCTTCGCAGCCCATCATCTGTGTCATAAGGTCCTTGAAGTCTGCTCCACTAATGGTGGTTCCAGTAACTCCGCCACCAATACCGCCAGGGCCGTTGATATTCTGGATGTTTCCGATGGCCAGAGCGCAGTTGCCCGACTGATACATGATGCTTGCAGAGCTAAGGGGGCCGGTGTGCACGACGCTAATAGCGTTCATAGGGTCTGACACAAATCGTCAATAAAAGCTGTTTCTATATGGTTAAGTTTAGCCATGTCTGGTAGTCACGTACCCATCACTGGGGCGTTAACATCAATCTGGGCAATGGCGTCACGGCAGTCATTGGCATTAGCATCACCTTGACCGTCGCAGCCACAGCTAAAGAGCCAGGACTTGCGCTTTTCGACTGCGGCGCCCGTGCAGACAGATGCCAGGGTGACAGCAGAAATGAAAGCTGAGGTGAAATGCATTTTGGATGTAAGATGAATGTTTGTCTTGAGGCCGGGGGTCGTCGATTGTATATGGAGGATCTTGAAAGAAGTGGTGTTGTGCTGATAACTGTTGTGGTAGTCGTGTTCGTCTCTGATTTATGCTCTTTGAGATGTTCCATGGAGACCGGATACCCTGACGGCTTTTATATTTCGAACAGCAACCCAGAATTTGCTGGTATCTACGTTCACCACTAGGATGATGAAAAGCTCATTCGCGAGCCCCTAGGGTGACGTAGATTTTGGGGGCCATTCAAGGAGTTCAATCCTTCGAACGATCCTATGACATATGTGAGGTTTTCGGTGTGATGACTGTGAAAAAGGCCACCAACAATTGTCCGACCAAATTTCTCAGGAGACCATGTTGACGGTATGTCATGCTGTGGGGAAGTATAGAACTGTCGAAGGTAGCATCGGGTAGCCTGAAGGATTCTTTGTGGGTCCGGGGAAAAAGTACTGTACACTACTACACTTCTACAGTGTACAGGAACTCATTCAAGGTAGAAATTAGGTAACCTCCCGTCATAGCTAGGTAACTAGGTATAAGCGTTTGCTTACTCACCACCATCAACTGTATAATCGGGGCTAACACGATTCAGGAAAACGGTAGACAGTGCCTACTGCCGAATAAGCAATGCCTATAGACGCACGTTATCTTCTGAATGCGTCTCCGCTTTTGAACGCACAGAGCTTCTCGATCCTAAGAGGTATTACATCATCTTGGGGGAAGCGTAGAGAGGCAGGGTGTACTATAGCCTAAAGTCAGCATGGCCCCCCGGATCAACATGCCCCCAGACACAGCAAGGCCCCCCCGGATCGGCATGGCCCCCCAAGATCCCAAACACTACTCGTCCAGTAGAAAGGTACTACAAAGCGCACGTTGCCTACGTGTGAGTTATACCGCACCCGACACCCGTCAGATGGAGAACGTTCTTGACATAGCTTAGGCCGACCATTGGGCGGCTCACGTCTGCTCGAGTCCACCTATAATGTCGAGATAGGGAGCAGGAATGACCTTAGTCTTCTTCGCCACCACTTGGAAACCTTGGGGGGTGAGTCTTGCCAGGTATGGACATATGTCAGCAATCACAACGTTATGCCTACCAAGTTACCCCAGGAATTCTCCGGGCCCTGGCCGGGTAAAAGGCAGCTCGAACGGATCAATAGGACCCCTTTCCAATACGTCACCGAATTTACGGTGCCATCGCCCTTGGGCGTAAAAGTACACATAACTGTCATGTGTCACTGGAATATTCACTCCAAATTTCCTTGAATTCTAAACTTATGTACCTGAGACATTGAAACCCAACCTCGCTTATTGAACCCTAACAAGGTGACTTGAGCGATATTACGACCTCGTGAAAGACTCTCATGATCGGTGCGGCCGTATAGGGAAGTTAGAGCACGAGGTTCTGTTGCTTCCATGTCACAGAGCCTTTGAGAAATACAATCACTAACCTTGGATAGCTCATGAGCAAGTGGGAAAGATCTCTGGAATCATGGACCGGACGGTTCAACAGATGCACGGTAGGACATATTCTAACGATTAAAAAGAGAATCGAGCGCTAGGACGACTTCAAACTGACTTAACAACTGCCCAGTGCCCATACTCCAGGGCTGCTCAACAGAATGTATCTTTGATACTCATGTCTGCTCCTTCGCCCACTAAATAACGAACTTCACCTACTTAGTTGAGCTCAGCTGCTTTGTGCAGGGCGGTTTCAAGAGCCATGATTATAAAAAAAGAGTAGCAGAAGCAAAAACATACAACAGCCAGGATTCGCATGTGGTCACCCACCATACTACTAACAGGCCGGCGTGTGGCTTAAGTACGGCTGAGCGGACGGGAAGCCCTGTTCTCCACACCCTGTGGTCGTATGTACAAGATGAATTTAATATAAGACTTATATAGCTTTTATCTTTGCGTGTTGTGCTTGTGGCTGCTGAACATTTCTTACTTCACCATGACCTCAGTTACTACCAGAGGTTGAGACATCAAACTTTCTGGAATCCACGCATATGGGATTTGAAAGTAGCTAGCCTGAACAGTTCGCAGCCTCGCATTCACTAAGTTCATTTGTAGCGTTTCAAAGACCCTCAAGGACTATCCTTGGACCTAGCCAGCTCCAGATAGTGTTCAATTTCCTCATCAAGACTTTCCAACAACCTCTCGCGATCCCAGACCGGTACCCAACCGATCAGGTCCTTATTCAAGCAAGTCACCTTTGGACTGCGCGACTTAGCTTTGTGTCCATTAATCGAGGAATTGTCTCTGCTGACATACCTCGAGTCCCACATGGTCAGGGTCAGATTGACGGGAAGGTCCAGTGCCTCCGCTGCAAATGCCTCATCCGGCCATGTCTTTGCAGTCGGCTCGTCCACGAGTCCACGGTTGTGCATTGCGATTGCTAGTCGATCTAAAATCTCCCACCATCTGGCCGAGTGTGAGACTGTGAAGTAATAGCCTGATGTGCCGGCCGGCAGGGCTCGTTTTTCGAGTACAGCTTCAACTATTTGAATGTAGAATGTCGTGAGGTCGGATATATGCGTAAGAAGAATTTCCTTGTTGACACATCAGAATCTTGACCGATCGAGGGATGGTTTCGATTCTCAAAGAGAAAAGCAACAGAATGGATGTCTAGCGAGTTGAGCGGTGCGAATTTGAGGTGATCCTTGACGTACCTTATCTCTGGCAAACTTGTAGACTTGCCTATTCGCAACAGCCGTTCTGATGAGCGCCGGTAGTAGTAGCGTGGTTTGATTCCATGTTCCGCCTCCTCGCCCGTCTATCAAGTCAAAGAGGTCAGAAGATTGCCGCTTTGCCAATCGCTACTATCTTTCATGTTTTCTTCAGCCAAAGACTAACACAGAGATGAAGGCAGCACTATCAGACCCGTCAACCCGGCCGATTCCGTCTGTTCGGCGACGAGGACATCAACCTGGATGCGACAGTATAAGGACTCAGCGCCAATGATAGGTTCTTTGATCCGAGTCTGAGCTGGAATGATCTCACCTCTCGCACGACATATGTGTCCGTACACTGTTTTTCGAGAAAATACACGGGGTCAATATCTCTCACGTGTCCGAAGGGCCATCCGGTACTTTCGTCAAATGCTGATAGACCCGAGTTCTTCGATTGGACTCAGTAGGATGATCCAAAATTGGACATGCACGACCTAAGGTCGAGAGCTTTGTCGACTACTTACATGGATGAAGCACGCTTTCTTCCCATTTGCCTCACGTCGCCGTTTGAGCGCTTCTATCAGGTTATGCGCGATGTCTCCATCTATCGATGTTGCAGTGTGAACAATGATACTCACTGCAACAGTATAGTATCATATAAGTTTCAGAATGACTCGAGTCTCACAGAAAAGAGACATAGGCGAAAATGATGAAGATTATTGGGGCATTGATCCGTTGGAAATAGGCCGACGTGTCAGGAATGAGATGTCGCTCACCGTCATTGCGTATCATATAGCCCGCCAAGGCATACGGATTGTTCAAGTCAATTTTTGCAGCAACAACATTGATTTTGGCAAGGCTCTGAGCTTGCTCTTCCGAGCGAACAGCAGCATGTATTGTCGCTTTCGCGAGCAGGCCATCCTTGACGTGGGCGAAGCTTGCAATAATAGATCCTCCTCTTTCATCAGTTAGTCCCAAGCTTCATGTTCAAGACACTGACTTTGCCAAGATGAAGTGAACTGATACTTACATATAACCGCAGGCACCAGTTATAAAGATGTTCTCACCCATTCTCGAGGTTCGAACTTGGCTGGGATAGGTATTGATTGCCGTCGCTCAAGCTTTGCCAAGCTTTCGAAATAGACCCGCTTGCCGATGGACACTCTTTCTGTGGGTTCGTCTACCCGATGAAGGTCGTCTCGGGACTTCAGACGAACTCAGACGTGAAAGAGAATGAGACTTGAGGTAAGAAGCCCATGCGTACGGGAAAGTTGATTCGCGTCAGACAATTAAGCCGGTGACAAAATCTTCCAGGGTTTTGGCTAGTTACCTTATGAGATCTAAGGCAGGTGGCTTTTCGGGCGCGGGGTAGAAAGTGAATCAGCGGATCTCGTGCGGATAGCGGTGCATGGGAGTTAAGGGAGGAATGATTTGTCACATGCCAAAAGACGGGCAACGGTAAAAAGTCAATTTCGTGAACGAAGTCAGTCCTTGAGGTCAGCGTACGGAGAACGATTTCCATGGTTCTGGACAATCGAGATCCTACCCTGGGGCTCCACACGGCTCTCTTTGCTCAAGTGCAAACGAGGGTTCGCCGGATGGAGAGAGTACTTCCTCATCTGATTTAAGATCTAAGATTATCGCGTAAGGTTGCTCCCTTCGACCTTGTCTGCGATATCCTGGGTCATGTATGGTCCATACATCAGATCAATCGATATGGTTGAAGATAAAGTCATCAATCCGGTCAGGATACATTCGGGAGCCTAGCCACACAATAGGAGGTTTTACTTCTTCCATAATAAAGCACATCTCTCTTAAGAGGTTGTTTCTGTATAACATCCTTGGCTCTGTGGAGATGGAGATCCGAGAGACGCCTCGGTGATAAACTTCTGCTTGCATAGAATCTCGACCATGTCCTGCAAAAACTTCTCGTCGGTATGTTGCCATACTCCTTTGAACATCAGCTCGCGCAGTCAAGGGGGTACAGTACAACTTTTTAATGCCGAACAGTTTCCACTTCCTGGACGGCTAGAGAATTTACAATTTTTCCAGGTTATCAAAGGCAGTCTCCAAATATGGTCTCCGCTTGGAATCGTATGTTGTCATGACGGAAATATTGAAAGCGCGTATCAGGCATTCAAAAGGAGATTTCCTGCCAAGCGCTCAGAGCGACTCCTTCAGAGTGACTCCATCTCATCGCCTTCTTCAATCATTTCCCTAGCATTTGGCTCTCATTAGATTCCCAGATAAGAAATCAAGTTCTCGTAAACCTGGAAGCGTATTGTTGAGAGTTAACACAGTCCAGTGCATCATCCCGACTCACAACTGTCATTGCTATTGTTTCAAAAAGTCCGGTGATCTAGCCATAGTGTTGCTTCAATGTCGGGCGGCGTTTCTGGCTTTCTGGATGGGATCAACCAGCTCCCAGAACGATGATTTCCCTCTATTTGCGTGGTGGTCATGCCGGGGGAGTTTTTTGCATATAACTTAGCTTGTTTGGCATCGAAGCTGATCGGAGTGAAATGAATGTGATGGAAGCAGGATAAACCTGTGTAGCGTGCACTAGAATGCACGAGCGGACTTCCTATGGATCCGATTTGGATAAGGAAAACCTCTCGCCTCATATTTGACTTGAAACCTTATAGAGGATCTACTGTACAGTTGATATTCAGATGTGAGGATTTGTAAGAACACACAAGGACGGACACGCCGGCCAGTAATGCAGAGCCAATGCAACAATCAGGCCCATATACCACAACGTCAATGCAAATGCAATGCAGCGCTATGCGAATTCAATGGGCTAATAGACAACATTCATCAACTTCCCTCCCTTGACAACGATGACCCGCTTCCTCTTCTCCCAATCATTCTTCTCTTGCAACCATAGCTTACCCTCCGCTGTTTCCAAGACTCGAGCGATAATCCAGTCTTGTTCCTCCTTGGATGGACCCTTGCCACCAGCGGGTGCAGAACTGGATTGCTCCATTCGTGGAATAGTGACTGCACAGCGTAGCTTTCCATTGATTTGAACTGCAACTGTTTGGCCACCACGTGCAGAGAGAATCTCTGCTTGCTCTGGGGTGAGGAGGGGAGTAGGCCAGGGGCTGGAGTGAATCGAGGGTACTGAAACCTCAAGGCCACTGGATTTTACTACCTTCTCGTGGAGAATCTCCCAAGTCTCTGATGCAAAGGCTGGTGCGACGGGGGCGAGAAGGCGAAGAAGAGATGAGACGGATAGGTAGAGCACGAGGGGGCTGCATGGTGGAGTAGATGACAGAGCATTGGTCAATTTGATCAAGTCGGAAATGACCGTGTTCAACCCGTAAGTGTTCGACTCGATGCACGAAGTCACAGATGACACGATCTTATGTGATGCTAGGATTGCATCCGCATCGGAGTCACTCAGTTCCTGTAGAGAGGTTGGCAAGTCTACGATGTGTCCATCGGATCTCTCCATGTCGTCCACAGGAATGGAGAATGATGCGCGGGTCAAGGACTGCTGAGTATCGAGAACCAACTTCCACAGTCGACCAAACCAACGCTCAACGCCGACAATCTTGGTTTCGTCCCACTCGAGAACTTCGCTGACAGGGGCAGAAAACAGAATGTGAGCACGAGTCGCATCAGCACCATACTTTGCAGCACAGACAGTGGGGTCCACGCCATTGTATTTGCTCTTGGACATCTTCTCAAAAGACACGTTGGGCGTCATCTGAGTTCCCTTGATCAAAGGTTTGTCAGGGCTCGTCAGGTCAACTTCAGATGGTAGCAAGAATCGGCCAGTTGAGGGCTCTGTGAAAGTCTTACCATGGACCATGCCCTGGGACAAGAGTGTCTTAAAAGGCTCAGCGGGGCCATAACCAGTGTCAAGGTCTTGGGGGAACAGCTCGGACTGAGCAAGGAACTTGTAGATAAATCGAGCGTACAGGAGATGCAGGATTGCATGCTCAACGCCGCCGATGTATACATCTACTGGTCGTGCAACAGAGGGTGAAAAGGGTGCCTCCTTATTTGCGGGATCCAGGAAACGTAAAAAGTACCAGGACGAGTCAACGAAGGTATCCATGGTATCCGTATCACGCTTGCCAGGACCACCGCAGCTGGGACATTCGGTGTGCAGCCAGTCCTCGGATGACTCAAGAGGGTTACCTTTCTTCCCTTTCAACCATTCTCCTTCGATCTTGGGCAATTTCACAGGGAGATCCTTAGCCGGGACTGGGACTGGGCCACATTTGCCGCAGTGAATGATGGGAATCGGGGCTCCCCAATACCTTTGCCGGCTGATGAGCCAGTCTCGAAGGCGCCACTTTTCAACAAATCGAGCATGGCCAACTTTTGCCAAGTCCGCCACAATTCGCTTTGCAGCTTCTCGGGAATGCAGGCCTTGGTACTTCCCACTTCGAGAGGTTAGCAGACCATCCTGAGTGAAAGCTTTAGCGTCCTTGGCAGGTATTATGCTGTCATTTCCACCGCTAAGTGAAGACTCCGGCTCGATCACGATTGGAATGGTTTCTGGGTTCATGTTTTCCTTGCAGAAAGCCAGATCTCGGGCGTCATGACCCGGCACAGCCATAACGGCACCTTCTCCGTAGTCGCTCAGGACATACGGTGCGGCGAAGATGGGCAATCGTCTCTGAAGGTGAGAGATTTCACCATCGATCAGCCGTAGTGGATGAGATGCAGTCACATCTTTCAAGCGATAGCCGGCCTTTGAATCAGCTGGCAGCGATGCGGCTTCATCCAAGAATTTCCGAAGCGCCGAGTCGGTCTCAGCTGCCTTGACAACAATGGGATGGTCCAGCGCCAAAGCAAGGTATTCCACAGCATGCAGGGTATCTGGACGTGTGGTGAATACCTCCACAGGGACCTCCTGTCCATCCAGGCCGGTGGTGACTGGAAATGTGACGTTTGCGCCGTATGATTTTCCCAACCAGTTCCGTTGCATGGACAACACTCGCTCGGGCCAGCCTCCAGCAAGTGAATCAAGGTCCTTCAGCAGGTCTTCCTTGAAGTGCGTGATGCGGAAGAACCATTGTTTGAGATTCAGCTTTTCAACCTTGGCGCCGGATCGCCACGAAAACCCATTCGCATCCACTTGTTCGTTTGCAAGCACGGTCTTGTCAATGGGATCGTAGTTCACCAACGCTTCCGCCTGATAAGCTAACCCTTTCTCATGAAGCATGAGAAACAATCGCTGTGTGTGCTCGTAGAATTCGGGGGCGCAGGTCGCTAGTTCCTGTAGACATGGATCTTGTCAGTCTCTCATTTCTAGAACCTTGAGCCAAATGTCGCGTTTTCAGTATGACGAACCCTGTCCCAATCGAAATGAGCTGAGATACACTTCAATTGCTCCTTCATCCGTGCAATATTCTGCTCCGTCCAGACCGCAGGATCAACGCCGCGCTCAATAGCCGCATTCTCAGCCGGTAGGCCAAACGCGTCCCATCCCATGGGATGTAACACATCCCGGCCACACATTCTGTGATACCGTGAGATCACATCAGATATCGTATACACTCTGAGATGTCCCATGTGCAGGGTTCCCGACGGATAAGGGAACATGGACAGGATGTATGATTTTGGCTTCAAGTCGGTCTCGGCCTGATTTTTCAGCACCGATCGCGGTCGCGCCTCGAGCGCTTGCCATTTTGCTTGCCATTTCCGATCGAGAGCCGGAAGGTCAAGTTTCTTGTGCGTATGAAGTGTCGATGCTAGTCTTGGGAGACCAGTGGCCGAAAAGCAAAGTATTGGTGAGCGGAGGCTAGCCGGCGTGCATCTGCGAGCTCGCGCGAATGAAAGTGTCAATTGAATTCGGCGGAGCATTTCCATGGTGAGACAAAGCTCATCGTGGCCATAAGGACCAGATCTTGGAGGTGCCTAATTGCTGTTATAGGATGAAGACGAAGTCTACGGTCTGTGCTCCAGTGCCAGTTGACGCCGATCGCTGCTCAGGGTAGTCTCGATATTATGGTGGGCCATGTCAGTCGCGATGAGTGAATCACAAAAAGCTTCCGCGGACTCTGAAGCCGCAATCGCCGAGGCTGGCAATAGATTAGGTTTATCAATTTATTGTGGGTTGTGGAAGATATCGAAAGCCCGGCTAACTCAATTGGTCAGAGTGCCAGACTTTTACACAAGAAAGAGTTATCTGGAGGCTCAGGGTTCGAGTCCCTGGTCGGGCGACTTCGGTTTCCTTTTTGTTGCTAATTTTAGCTTGTCCCCCGGCTGGGTCATACTCATAAGCTTTCTGGGCTGGGAATTGGCAGGCTGGTTACCAGTGACCCCCCACTACCCAGACTCTTAAGATTTCACCAGAGCACTACGATGCGGATGCATTTCCGAGGACCTTTGGTGATTTGAATTCGGGATTGGCCTTGGTGGTAATTTAGCGCGTTCTGACTTCTTTGATAAGAGCTTTATATTACTAGTGATTCACGAATAAGCCCCCAGTTGAACTGTACCTTGCTTCTAACAAAGATGTACCCGCGAGGCGCTGATACTTCCTTTCACAAGATGGAGTAAACCATTAGATGCACCATAGCGGTGATTACAAGCAAACAAAAACACATCTTTCCATGCACTTCCAGACAATAAAGTAACCTTCTTTTCCCAATCATCTGCGCCGCCTCCCGTGCCTGTAGCGGTCGTCGGTTGGCCGCCGAAAAGATGTCTCCTACCCGTATACCTTGCTGCTGCTCTCGTGACGGCCTCACAATCAGCGTCTCGCAGCTAGGTGGCAGAAGACTGGCCTGTACCAGCAATAACATAATAGAAGAGGGAAGGAGGAGAGATAGGTGGGTAAAAAGCATGAGCGCCGATATCAGGATCTCGGATCTGACAATATACGATGAACTCTCCATCGTGACCTTCTCAATCGACGCTGGAGCAAGAGTGCTGTTGAACAGATCCGGCAAATACATCATCACTGCTTCGGCCGCGGAGTAGATCAAAGTAGGAAGTGCCAGAGCTCTCCATCGTCGGCGATCGTGGGGACTAGACACGAAGCGCAGCTGGTCGTGCGGAAGGATGGTTTTTGCGGTCCAGAAGAAATGGGTCTCCGCGAGCAGAACTGATGCAACAATATACGCTACCGGAGTAGGAAGCAGAATGGTCGATATTTTCGTTAACGAGGAGTGCATCACCCAGTAGGTACAAGCGGAGCCGATGCCATTCAGGAGAAGACGAAAACCCCCTCTGCGGTAAAGGGCAGCACTAGTCTGGAGCAAGTAACGACTTGAGGGAACTAGCTTCTTGTCTCCGAATTTAAAGCTATTGACCTGCTTTTCCACAGATTCGAGGATGAGCAGAGACTTCAATACATGGCCAATGATGTATTGAACCTAAAATCGGTTAGTTTTCGTGGACCATCAGGATTGTTTGTCAATAGCTTACTAGAAGTTTGAGGATAATCCCGAGAGAAATAGGTGCTAAAAGTAAAACATGGTCGGTTTGAGCAGGGTCTTTCTGAAAGAGTCGATGAGCCCGGGCAAGAAGTGGATCATTTCCTGCAGAAAGGATGACAGTATTGATGAATTCGCGAAAGATGGTTAACCAAATTTGGGGGTGTAGAGTGTATGCCATCGGTTATCAAGACAGTGAACGGGAGCGGGAAATTGAGGTTGTTCACTTTCTCTCCATTGCTCAAAAGGGAAGACAAAAGGTATTATATCTTCTGCGAAACCGAGGATGTATCCAATCACAAAAATCGCGCATCTCTTGATGAAGGCACCGAGTTAGCAAAGTCCCGCGAAAGCTTCAATCAAGCTAATACGCGATAATGCCACGCTACTGCCAAGCTACTACCAAACTACTACCAAGCCAATGCCGCGCTACTGCCATGCGCACATATTCTATTATTTTCATCGTTTTAGTACTCCGTAGTGGTAAGTAAACCAAGTTTAATTCTGAAATCTTTTTTGGTGGAGAGCTATTCATTTCAGTCCCTGATCGGACGCCGATATGACTCGAAGACATACTTGTCCTAAGCTAGGCTACAGTGACTTCCGAAAGTCTTGTCGTTAGTCTTATCATTAGCTATAGTAAGTAAACCCATCGCGATTCCAGTCGCTGCTCCCTCTCGTATCCAGCACCTCATGCTCGATCTTCAACCATCATCGGATGGTGTATCAGTCAGAGCTTGATGGCGTAGTGATACATGTATGCGACGTTGGCACAGATCTTACAGTCATCGGCCTGGTAAGTCCGACTCCGAGGTGGGTACTGCTTCGCTGTTGCCTCGAAATTACGGAGGAGTGAGGATAGCGGCTTGTCAGCAACGTACATACAAGGGTTCGAGATTTCGGCGGTTGCAGATGGAAAGAGTTTTGGTGCCCTTAATATATCGAAACACTCTTTTCAAGGCAGTTGAATGGCGTTGTGCAGGATTATACGAATATCTAGCCAGCTTAGTGACTGAATATTGAATATCTGGTCTGGTGTTGACCATTCGCCAGATCAAGGGGCCGATCTTTTGCGATATTCAAGGACCTCCTCCGCTGAAGCAGTTCCGGTATTCGCTTGTAAAACTTCCTTTTCAAAGACTGGCGAGGTCACCGCGTGCGCGTCGTGCACGTTAAATTTCTCAAGGATGGACTCAACATAAGATTCCTGCGTCAAAAAATCTGGGCCATCTGTAATTATGTTGTATCGCAGATTATGGATTTCAAGCATCTCTCGACGGACAGCTAACAGACAGCCTTATGGCGTCAAGTCACGTGCGCACAACCATCATCGTCGGTTCGGAAAACCCTCTCGAGTTTCGCGCTTGCGCTCAGCTTAACGATCCATGATCGCAATGTTGGATTCGCTTGACCAGATGTATGAAAATGTCCTCACCAACACCTTAGTCGACCTAACCTCTCGGTGGCCCAGTCTGCTCAACTATGACGCGGTCGAAGTGCAATCCGCTTATCCCCGCCCCGGGGATGCGTCGCTTCGGAGATAAAGCTCGCCTGAATCTTCGAAACACTTTTTAGCCGGAGGTTTCCCGCGCGGCCAATGCACTTACCTCCGCCACGCGGCAGATCTCACAGGAATGAACGTGAAGTTACCCAGGCTCGCGGAGACGCTAGTGCGCGACTGTAGCAGACAAGCTACCAATGCCCCAAGATTGACAAGAACCCTCGCGACGACAAGACATCGGGCCAGTCGACTCCGAGCTCGCCTCGAGATACCTCCTCCGTTTCCGGTTACGAAAAGCTGCCGAGAGACTACTTGCAATTGTCCCACAACACCAGCGCTCCCCGAAGGTCTGCCGATCGACCATGAACAAGCGTTGAATGGGACGATGGCGGCGTATGCGCAGCAGCTTATTGTCTGCACGGGACAGCGGGACTGGACCAGCCGGATTGAAGATGATGGAAAAGAGCAGGGATGGGGTGCACTCGTCCGGGGATTGAAACAAATGATGGGCCGTGGTGGGCCGTATCTTGACGTAAGTGGGCTGTTAACATCAACCCAAAATATTGCATCGACTACAAATCATATCTTCATTTTGCTGATCGTAATGATGGTGGTATAGCCATTCAACAATATCCTTGTCACCAACTCGTCTCTCAAACCATCCGTGCCAAGTTCCACTGCCGCCTCAGCACTACTCTTTCCAGCTTTCAAATACATCCCTTCCGTCCCGACCACAGATCTGAAAGCCTTCATTCGCGCATTCCTTTTGCCGACCCAGCTCCATGAGATGCACTCCTCCCTCCCTGAAGCTAAGCAACGGGACATGATCCGCGTGCCCGACCTGGAAAGCCAGTTCTCTAAGGTCATGAACATCCAGCAGTCTCCGACGATCCTCATTTGCGGACACGGAGGACGAGACATGCGATGCGGGATCATGGCTCCTGTGCTCGAGAAGGAGTTTCAACGAGTGCTGGGTACAGCCGGATTCCAGTCCGATGGGAGCAGCGGTGTTCAAGACGGGCCGAGCCACAGTAACGTGGGATTGATCAGCCATATTGGAGGGCACAAATACGCAGGGAATGTGATCGTCTATATCCCACCGAAGATGACGATGGGTCCAGAGACGACAGGAGAGTTGCATCCGCTGGCGGGCAAGGGGATTTGGTATGGACGCATTGAACCTAAACATGTGCAAGGGATCATCGAGGAGACCGTGCTCCGGGGGAGAGTTGTTGCGGATCATTTCCGAGGTGGAATCGATCGCAACGGTGACATCTTAAGGATGTGATATTAGTGAAGTTCCATTATCCATAAAGGTGTGCGCCATAGTATTGAAATCAGTAGGGTCAACTGCTAATGTTAATAGGAACTAGATATTCCACAAACCGACAAGCTTGCTGCCATTTATAACTTCGACTCCAGATCTTGCAATTTTGTATATTACTATCCCCCGACGACGGCCATCGATATCTCGTTCTTGAGCCAAAGACACGAAACCTGGAACGCACTTTCACACAGACCATTGAAATCGTCTCCGGGAGATCGGCAAAGGCCGAATAATTGGGTGGCTTTATGCTTGTGAAGCAGTCCTTCGAAGCGCTTCATGAATCGTAAATCTTACTCTCCCATAGTCAGGCCATTGCCCGCCGAGAAACAAAACCCAGTGGGTTTGATGTCGCCATCTGACGAGATTGCCCACCTGGCGGGCTCAAGGGGGTTCATTTCGGAGACATGGGACTCGTTCCAAGGCACAGATGTACCCTCGTAATCAACAAGCATTCCACCGGGTTCGAGATCAAAGTGGCGATGAAGCATGGCGAGACCAAACGTACGGTCTGTGCCTTGCTCAATGAAGAATACTTTGAAGACATTTTTTGACAAGTTCATCGCCATCCAACTCCACAAAGTGGGCATGTGTATCCTGAAGAGAAGGTAGGGCCTGAAATTAGTCGATAGAGTGGCCACAAACGTATACCTTATATTGGGTGAACATTTGACTTAAAGAAAAAAGAATCCAACCTTGTAAGATGATCTGAGATGGACTGATATGTCAACCGACGTTGGGTCGCTATTACCCCGACCAGGTGTTGACCATGGAGAACAAGGTCTCGCCTTTGATCACTAGTAGATGTATATAAATTTGCTCAATATCTACCGTCCAATGCTTCTTTATAGCTCACAACTGGAATACTGTTTGTGAATTTGTTTAATGAGGATCGAATGATCTACACGTAGAGCCAAACTACCCAATGGCTTTCGACTTCCTAACAATGTCTAGGCCACACCTGCACGTGGGGCAGCATAGAGTCGCTTGGCCTCTCAAATATTGTATCAATCTCTATCTCTCCCTTCGTCTCTCTCCCTCTCTCTCTCTCTTCCATAAGGACAGATTAGAGACTGGCACTTCTCCTCTCTTGAGACGTTGTGGTAGTGTCTTCTGGCTTGGAAACATAGTGTGTGATAGACTAATTGTATAAACGAGAGAGACGAGTATCCCCTGGCCCACTGTAAGGCTTAATCAAATGAGTAATTACCTTCTTCTCGAGCAGTCCAAGAGATCATCGCGACTGCCGTGTACTATCCGAACGGGCAGATGCGGACCAGAAGCGGACGAATTTCAAATGAATACTTCAACTCACAGCATCGATGGCTGCATCAGTGTGCCGAATATCAAATTTTGTTCTCTAGCTCCTCTCAGTCAAGGCTACAAGCTAGCAAAAACAGAAAAGTGAACTGCTAATTGATTTTCGAGTTGTCACGGGTGCTTTCACTGTCCTGGGTACAATTATCAGCGGTCTGTTAGCAATGATAAAAGCAAACTCTAAAACGCGTAGATTGTTCCCTAGGCGGCAGGCCTATCACCTTTCTGTTCAACGAGCTACCAGCTCTACCTTGACCGATACTTCAACTGGAAATGAAATTCTTATGGTTCTCATTTTGAACGAGGTGGGTTATTAAGATAGAAGAAAGGCAATCCTGATGCTCTGCAAGTATAGGCGTACACGTGTCTACTTTATAACACTGGGTCATCAATCTGATAGCTGTCTTATCATTCATAACAGCAATCAGAATTCTGTCACTTACCGTTTATTTTCTGGTATGTTTCAATTTATCACTCCGTATGACGCCTATGTTTTGGTGACCAAGAGATGTAGGGGCAGCGGAAGGTTTTGTTTCCCTTGTATATATTCAGTTTTTTCCCCGGACCTAGCTTCGTCTATGCGCAAACTGTGAAAGTCTAAGGTATTTTCAAAAGACATATATTGACTCCCGACAGGGTCATCCTTTCCTTTTCATACTACATCGGACCCTTATATGACCATTCAAAGAGGTTTTAAGCACATACGACCATAGGGTGTGGAGAACAGGGCTTCCCGTCCGCTCAGCCGTACTCAAGCCACACGCCGGCCAGTTAGTAGTATGGTGGGTGACCACATGCGAATCCTGGCTGTTGTATGTTTTTCTTTTCTTTTTATTTGAGTAATTAATACATTGTCTACGATTGTTCTCGTGAAAGGCTGCTGGATTCTTACTTTTATGGTAAAGCGGCAGCCAAGGTTGAATACACACTTAAACAAGTCTGAGTTTTCTCAGAGGTAGAAAATTGTTCTTCTCAGCCTTGGTAAAGATACGAGTTTCGCTTATAAAGGCTTAACTGGACGAAGTCTTTGATTATTAATCCTTCCATTCTGCATTGTTGCGAAGTGTCTGGACTCTTCTTGCAGTGAGTCCAAGTACATACGACCATAGGGTGTGGAAAATAGGGCTTCCCGTCCGCTCAGCCGTACTCAAGCCACACGCCGGTTAGTTAGTAGTATGGTGGGTGACCACATGCGAATCCTAACTGTTGTATGTTTTTTGTTTTGTATGTTTTCATTTTAATCTCATTGATACATGCGGCAGCCAAGATCGGATATATGCCAACTGATTAGTCTGAGCTTCCTCAGAGGTAGAAAATTACGCTTCTCACGCTTATAAAGATACGGCTCAGGGGTTTACTTGAAAAAGGCTTAACCGAACGAAGTCTTTAGATATTGATCCTTCCGATTTTGCATTGTTACAAAGTGTCTCAACTCTTTTTGCGGCTAGTCCAAGCACATACGACCATAGGGTGTGGAAAATAGGGCTTCCCGTCCGCTCAGCCGTACTCAAGCCACACGCCGGTTAGTTAGTA